>CM077351.1:11537527-11780101 GCA_039655645.1 Ammopiptanthus mongolicus | reverse complement strand
GACCAAAATTGCACAATCGTGATACTTGGGGATCAAAATTGCACAATCATGATACGTGGAAGACCCAATTGGCACAATTGAAACTTAGGGGACCAAAATTGCACAATTATGATATTTAGAGGACCCAATTGGCGCAATTAAAACCCGGGGAACCAAAATTGCACAATCGTGATACCTGAGAGACCAAAAGTGCAATTAAGTATTTTTTTCAATTAGAATAAGATATGTGTAATAACTAACAACTCTTACACACGTTATATTTTCATTGATTAATTATTACACATGTCATATTCTTATTAGAAAAAGACTTTTAAATATCTATCGTACCGCACCTATGTTTTTATCCAATTTTTATCCATCACTTATTAGAGTTTAATATTTATACAATTTTCAAATTGAATGCATATTAGCGTAACCCAAAGGAACGTTTTGAAATTTTTTCCTTTAATAAATATTTAACAAGCATTTGCATCACACTCGGTTATGAATCCGGGGGTAGGATAATGCAGCCCTAATTTAAATCTTAACAACTTTATGACTATCTAATTATCTTTCTACCACTGTTAAGTATAATTGAGAACATGATCGAGTACAAAGACCAGAACCAAGGACAACGGGTATAACAGGTACCCACAAAAGGATGACCATAGAGGAAAATTGGACTTAAAACTTGCAGTAAGGCCCACTATTGCACAAACAATTGCAACGACCAGCAATTCAGCTGAAAATTGCCAAGTGACTTCTCGTGCATAGATCAAAACTGAGATTGCAAAGAAGCCTAGGATGTTATTCATGAACACCCCTCCATAAATCTGCAATGGCCCAAATATTTTTTTAAAAGTATTGAGAAACTGGTTTATTTTGGTTGAGTTTGTGGAATGAAAATTAGGATCTTACTAAGGGCACCGGTTAAGAAATAAAAAAAAACATTGTTTTAGTGGAAAATTATAAACTTCACTTTCAATATATTTACTATATCATTTTCTTATAAAAACTTGCATTTTTAATTCATTAATGAATGTCTTAAGGGTACTGATTAGTATTTCCCTAAAAATTATAAAAAAATTCTAGACAATAAGAATGTCTTTCTTTTTTTTTGGCAGAATTGTTGGCAGAATGAATAGCATGGTTGTTTAATTCTGCCCTTAAATTATGTCAAAATTCTGCCTATTTTATTTTGATGGTGTAGCATTACTGAATGGTGAAAGATAACTAACCTCAGAAATGGCAAGAGAAGTAATTCTTGGCTTCTTATGGCTTACTTCTCTGATTGCTGAAGTTGCTTCTCTAGCATTTGTGGCTAAGGGGACTAGAATAAAGGAGATGAAGAATGGATGAACTCCTGCACTGTTTGAGAAATTCTTGACACTTTCTATCAGAGGCTCAGCCAGAATGGATAGCATAGCAATTCCTAGCACCACATACATTATAGCCTTGAACCATGCCCATATTGATTTATCAACCACTGCTTTGCTTTGCTTCTCTTCCACCACCATGTCAACCTCTTCCCATGTCTTATGCACAATGAAAGAAGTGTAAGTTGACATTGCTCACTTTTTTTACCCATACAAGATGAAGCAGAACACTCAAAAGTTGGGAGGATCACAATGAGAAAAGCTATATGGCTAGAAAATGTTTTAACTGAAACTCACAAAGATTTTTAAACCTTATATTTACTCTTACGGAGGGAGAGACAAGATATACTAAAAGTATCTAAAAGTTAAGATTATGTGATTACTTGTACATTTGTAGTTCACCTAACCAAACGTTTCTTCTAAAATACTACTAATTTGTAACTTCAGCTAGCACCAAAGTTGTATGGATATATATGTTTTAATAACGCCTACTTAATAGCGTTTGTGAGAAGGAAACACTAAAAAAACATGTGGAGTATTTTTTAGCAAACGGTTATATTTTATGTTTAACAATTTCCCTCATGTAAGAGCCATTTGTTTTTTAAGCATGAAGAATACATAGGTGTACACATAGGTCTACCTATTTTGTGTTAAAATTTCATTTCTTTTGTGTAGAAGAACGGGGGTGACTGCCCTTTGGGCTTGAAGCATGAATAATGCACAAATCCACCTACCTTGCACTGAAATTTCATTTTTTTTTTTTAGGAAGAATAGGAATGATAAGGATTAAATTCTACACCATCTGATACAATGTCATATGAACTCTCTCAAAAGTTTAAGCTATTAGGTGAAGACAGGTAAATGGTTTTATATATCTAACAGTGTTGAAGTTAATGGTATTTTTTGGACAAAAAGCATTGTGCATATACTTACTTGATATATATCTTCTTGAGACTCAGAATTTGACAGAGGAGCAGGACTTGAAGTTGAGCTAAGCCATTTCTCAAACCCAGCAACAAATTCCTCCTCATTAATTGTCTGGTCTCTGTTAAGGTCAAGTTCTTCAATGACTAAAGCAACTGCTTCCTCCACTTCCATTGATGCTTTGACAAACTTGATGTTCATGATTAGTTCTTTCAACTCAGATTGGGAAATGCAGCCATCTCTATTTCGGTCAATTTTCTCAAACAACCTGTTGATCACAGTGGCTATGAGAACTGACAATAGTATACAGGAATTTTTATGAATTTGTTGTGCTCTTAATTGGACAAGTAAATTATATAGTCACTAATTTTAGGATTTTCATGTAGTCAAAAGCTTTCAATATAATCTGAGGGCTAAGTACAGTTGTTTTATTTGAAGTTTCTACTAGTAAATGGTTTTGACATGGATTTGACATCTTATTAAGGTATAATTGCACCTAGGCAAGAGAAACAATTCAAGATACTTACCCTCTGAGGGCATGTTCATCAGGTTTGCCATCTGCTGTTAAAAGGGTGCCAACCATATCACTCTGAACATGCCTCAAGATTTCAGTTATAAGTTGTTTCTTCCCTTCATGTTCTTTTCTTCTGTTTTCAATCCATGGTCCAAAAACCTGTCAAGTTTTCAATTGATAGTCAGAACTCAGAATGAAGTTCCTGCTAGGTGGGTTCTTGGGGGGTCATTTGATTTGTTTTATGTTTTTATCTTGTTTTCACCATTTTCTCCACAAACATTTAAAAATAACAAACAAAAAGAAACAATTAGCTTTTTTGTTATTATGAGTAAAAACATACTAACTAAAAAAAAAAAAACAGAAAACAAATCAAATACTACCTTAAATTTTCCTTTTTCATATCCATTTATCACTTTCTTCACAATTTCACCAAATATTGTGAAGGCTTGTTTAGTAGAGATGAAAATAAAGGGAGGGAAGGCAAGGAGTGAAAATTCTCTTTCTATTCCTCCCGGATGTATTATTACCAAAAAATTTTTAAAAGGAAAAATGGTTAAAAACTGTTTGGAAGTAAGATTCAAATATAGCATATATAAAAACAATAAAAAATAGAATTTACTCAAAAAGTAGACTGAAATAAAACAAGGAAACTATTATGTATAATGTATGGAATTCAAGATACAGGGTGTATTATGTACCTGATATATGTCCTTCAGTGATTTCCTAGAAAAGTACTGTTTATCTAAAGCATGCTTTGTCTGATCAAGCCATTTTGCAAGGCCACTCACAAATTCGTCCTTAGTTATTATTTGGTCATTATTCCTGTCAAAAATTTGTAATACCTCTTCTACTTCTTTCTCTTCATCAATATTTGTTTCAGTTACTTTGTTTTTAAGCAGCAACTCTTTTAGTTGAGAAGCTGATATACCACTGCTCCCATCTTGATCTATTTCCCTATATAGCCTGCAAAGAGCAGCACCTATAGTTAGCTAAACAATACCATTAAGGGTATACTCAGACCAAGTTATAATATATTTAGTCTTTGAGAGCTGGGTGATGAAATTTCACCTTCTTATAGCACTAAGATTTGGAGTCCCATGCTTGGTGAGAATCCTTTGCAGGGTTTTCTTTTCAACATCATGTATTATTCTTAGTATTAAATGATCACATCTCACATATTCAAGTCTTCTTTTCTGTACCCAAGGTTCAAAAATCTGCAGGTTAAATAACCAAGTGAAAGAGATAATCATTAACCGGAATTGTAAGCATTACAAAAGTCTTCAATAGGCAATAGGATGATAGTGGATAACATTAGTTGTGCTTAGACACTGATAATGAAATTGTGTTAGGCTTTTTTTTTAATAAATAAAAAACTTCAAATGGTGTTAGGCTTGATAGCAGAAACGTGACAAGATAATGTTTGCACGTCACAAAGCAGAGAAGGTTTATAACCTGAAGAGTCGTTGCTTCTGCTTAGATTGCAACACACGTAAGCATATATATTTTTATTATCAGAAAACTGTCCAGTGCCTTCTCTTTCCAACTAGGTAAAATGTAAAACCTATTATTTTATTTTCCCTTTTGCAATTTATATGAGGATTTAAAAGTGACCAAATAGTCCAATTGTTTCCCCAATACTTTTATGTATATTGCTAGCTTATAATATAACAATTAAACATTGTTTTGATTCGAGAAAAAGAAAAAAAACAAACATAGGATCCGGATTCCCTGACTCCAGAGATTCCCTACATTCACGCGATCACCTTAATCTATGAATAGGATTTCATGCAATCATTTTTGCATTAATATATTTGTCTTACACAAAAAATTAATCTACAATCATAATCTCATACAGCCTTTTTTTTTTTCCGTGCAGATAATCCATTTCCCATTGTTTAACAGTAAGATAAAGTGATTCCAATAGTTGGCGTTGATAATAATATATAGACAATGACGGTTGACAAACCTGGTAAATGAAGTACAACAACAGAAAAATGGTAGTAATGATGATAGCAATTACTAAAGTCACACTTCTTGTCCCAGAAGAGAATTGGAATAAATTTGGGATTTGCATGATTATAAGTGGTATGACTGATAAAACCATGATTCTGGCAGTGTAACTGGTCTCCAAATCCGTAGAAATGCCACAACCTAGACATCCACCAAAAGATAACATTTTGAAACACCAATAACAAGTTTTAAACAATACTTGTTATGTTTGATACATAGGGAGAGTAATGCGTAGTTTATGTTAAGAAACTATTAAGTGCATAAAAAATTCGGATATGGATCATCTAACTTTGGAGCGGGAAAGTTACGGTGACTTTGTGTTTATAGAAGAGAGAGAAAGGTGATTAAAATGGGAAGATGAGAATGAGAGAGAAAATGAATAAAAAGAGATATAGAGAGAAAGGTAGGTGACTTTCTCTTCCTCAAGTTAGAGGATCCAAATCCAAAAAATTCCACTTTCTAAATGACTAGTTCAAGCTATAACTAAGCATTTTTATTTATTATTAATTAGGATTTTGAAATCTCTAAATCGATCTAGTAGCCACATTATGGCATGGTGTTGTTCTTCACAACAGTATAACTCAATATATGCAGTTTTATTTCAAGCATGAATATAATATAAGCCTCAAATAAAGTGAGATGGAGGAGACCAGTCAATAACGCTTTGAGACTTTTATGTGATCCGTGAGAGATTCCAGACCCTGAACCATGATCAAATTCACGGCTTCCAGCAATAACACAACTTCCCCAAACTACTGTCAGAAGCAAGATACATGATCCAGCCAATAAGCCAACTCCAGTGGAAGCATAATCTTGTGCTATCTCCCCATTGCTGAGAAGTCCAGAAACTGATAAAAAAATTATAAAAAAATAATAGAGTTAAGGCCCATTTTAATCCCTACCAATGTTTGAGGAATTATATTTCGTCCCTTAGAAAATAAAACTCACCGAATAATCCCTGACAATAATAAAAGAGGGACATATAAGTCCGTCCGTTTGTCTCTATCCTAAACGTAGTGTTAAAGTGTTGATATATACCATTAGTGTTCAGGTGTCTATTAAACTAGTCTATATGAACTGTGTTGGTGCATTTGATGTGTGCATCTGGTGTATTGCTTGTAACAGATAGGGATTAATGTGTCCCACGATAGAAATTGTTAGGGACTAAATTGGGTTACTTAAATAATAGTTGAGGATTTTATTGGGTCAATGCATAATTATTCTCATGATTTATTATACATGTACAAACTATTGTTTAAGCACCTGACATACTAATGATACATGCAAGCACTCTAATGACGTATTCAGGATGAAAACAAATGAAGAGATTAAAATATCCATCTTTTTCATTCTCAAAAATTATTCGATGAATTTTTTTTTTCCAGGACGAAAAATGATACCTCAAAAATAATAAAGGAAAAAGGTATCAGAAGACCAAATATACACACACATACTCAAGACTATTTCAAACAATAAAGGAACCGGTATTTATGATGATATGAAAATATACAGAAGTCATTAATCAAAAAAATAAAAATATACAGAAGTCAAATGACTGTTGCTGTGTTGCACATATTATAATAAAATAAAAGTTTTTCTCCATCCACTCTATCTCTCAATTGTCCATCCTCTCTTCATTATCTCTATTCTCTCCCTCTTTATTTTTCTACTGCAGTGACAGGAGGGCTAGAGAGGATCTAAGTTGTATACATTATACATGTCAAATGGGTTTATAATTTTAATTAAGGCTGAATTAACAGTTACTAATAATATTTGTTAATGTGGAAAATGTCAGAGAGGATTAATTAGTTCAATTCATGGAATTATTTTAATAATGTCAAATTAATAAAGATTTAGTTTAAAAAAAGTTCATCACGTACTACTTTTCATTACACCACTTTAGATCGACCGGTTAATAATATATAAATTTGTGGTTAATAATTTATATTTATTAGTTATATAACGAGATGGTAATAAATTTATAATCAATTACTATCTCATTAATCAACCCATATATGTGATTAACTATATAAATTAATATATTATTAACCCTATGAAAAGTGGTATGGAAAATAATGTGAAAAAAATCTAAACTCTTTTTTTTTTTTTTGTAAAAAAATCTAAACTCTTAAGTTTAACATGTTGAATGAAAAAATATTTAGCTCAAAAGAACGTTCTACATCTTAGTTTACTTTGACCATAAAGTAATGGTAACTGTTGCGAGTCCCATATCGGATGGTTAACGAGTCTGACCGTTGTTTATATAGTTGGATAGACCATCCCCTTATAATCGATTTTGAGGGAACCTTTCGGATGTATGGTCCAATCTAATACTAACTATTGCGCCAATAATATGAACTAGGAAAAGTTTTCATAAATAAGTGAGAGATAAGGTTGAAAATTTTGATTTTGAAACAAGGGACAGCAATAACAGATAATTAAATAGAATAGAAAAAATGCAACCAATAACATTAGTGGTTCACGAGTCACAAACTCACAAGTGGCAAGTGTTGTTCTCATCGAATATCATAAAAGTCTAGACATTCGTACACACGCAAACTTGTCATTACTTGTTTACAATATACAGAGTTCGTATATCACAAGAAAACATTTTATATATTGCGTCTCATAATTCTAAACAATGCTGCATTTTAATTTTTATTAGTTACAAAAGGAGGAGGAGGACATGAAACAATAATATATATACTACAAAAGCCAAAAAAAAAGTAGGAAATTTAGGATGTGTTTGGATAAACGACTCAATTAATCGCTTATTAAATAAGTTTTTTTCGAATAAGATAAAAATAATTTATTTCTGTAAGCTGATAAGACAAACTGTTGGAACACACGCTCTCGGATTGTTAAAGATAAACCAACGGCAAACACACCCACACACGCGAGAAAGAAAAGAAGACAAGGTTTACGTGGTTCGACAAATAGTGCCTACTTTCACGGGAGCTGTTACGGCTGTGTTTCACTATATCCGAATAGGGTTACATAAGCGCAGTATTTATACTGATCACCACTGCGGTAGAAATTACATTAATAACCTTTTACTGACCCTAATCCGTATCGTGGGGGGCACCCCCCAACCCAGTCGTCGTGCCTCACCAGTATGTATATCAGCCATACTCAACACAAACTTATAAAAATAAACTAAAAAGAACTTATAGAAAAATCATAAATTATTTGTATAAATTTATTTTCAAAAACTATTTTCATAAACTCAAACAAATATTTTATAAGCTCTTTCGAACTCACCCATAATGGATTATAATTCAAATGGACACTAATTATCAAGTATTGCCATCTATTTTCATGGGAACTTGCATCTTCAAAATGCATCAGCAGGAACAACATAGGGAACCAAACAAAACAGAGCAGAACAAAAGTTTACTTTCACTAAAGATAATTTAAGGGAAGTAAATGAGATCAGATAGCATACCAAGAAGAATTAAGGACTCTGGAAGGGCACCAAGGATATGGAAAGCACTAGCACCGAAGATACCAGGGCCAAGAATCTTGAAGATCTGCTCACCTCCATTAGCCAGATATGATTCTCCATGGAACAGCAAATACTCATACACAAAGATAAGAGAGAGATGGCCAAAGATATTATTTGTACATGGCAAGAAGCCATACATTTGCTTGCATTGCTCCTCATATGATTCATCAATTCCTTTAAGAAGTAAGTTACTAGAAGTTTTGTTTGATTGAACATCATGAACTCCATCTGAGATTAATTCAGAAGCATGGTCTGGCGGATACCGACCTTGAACCTTAACCGTTACTAATAAAAGAAGAAATATAAAGTATGATGTTTTGGAAGTGTTTCTCATTTGTGCCGAACTGAAAAAAGAACCAAAGATTAGAGAGGGGCCTCAAAGGATTAATTTCATGACTATTTACGTAAGGATATGTCAAGTCAACGATTTAACATTTGGATACCATCTGGTAGTTTAATTTATATAAAAAGATTTTGGTAATCTGAAGCTGAATTCAACTTCTGAAAAAATATAAATAAATGATGGTTGTACCAATTAGGATCTACAAGTAATTGAAAGACATGTAATGGGTTACTTGCTTCTTAGTTTATCATGGAAATTCTGTCATATATATTCCAATACTAATAATTTATATGCTAGGAAAGAGGGATATTCTTCCATGTCCAAATTAATTTTGGTATATATTATCTATTTATGTCATTTCAATTCCTGCATAGGTTACTTCTCATAAAAGAACTACTTATCATGGATCTAAACAAGGTTCAGAGTACCAATGTGTGTTGGTGCAAGTGGAAATGACTTGTGTCTCTTTATCATGCAATTTTGAGTTCGATCTTTAGATTCATGTGTATGAAAAAATATCATCCGAGAGATTAATCTCTCATCTGTCGAGTGAAAGAATAATAAAGTCTCGGGTTGCTGAACACCCAACACAGGCTAATAATATTGTACGACTTTTGGTTAATTTCATCTGGTTAAGTCATGAAAATTGAACTTGTTTTATTTTTATATCCAATTTGGAGCATACTACAAGTTGATACAAGTTAATTTATAAAACTCTTTGATTTAAATTAATAATTTTGTATAAAATGAAAAGTCTATTGTATATACTCCAACACTAATAATATGTAAGGAAAGAGGAATATTATTCCATTTCCAAATTTTGGTATATATAGTATTTATTTATGTCATTTCAACTCCTGCATATAGGTTACTTCTCATAAAACAACTACTGATGATGGATCTAGACAAGGTCTCAGGTACCAATGTGTGTTGGTTCAAATGGAAGTGATTTGGATCTCTGTATCATGCAATTTTGAGTTTGATCTCTAAATTCATATATATGAAAAAACACTATCATAATCATACTTTGAAAGATTAGTCTTTCATCTATCGAGTGAGAGAATAATAAAGTCGTGGATTACTCAACACCCAACACAACCTAACAACATTGTACGACTTTTGGTTAATTTCATTGGGTTTGGGTCATGAAAATTGGACTTGTTATATTTATATATCGAATTTGTAGCATACTACAAGTTTGATACAAGTTAATTTATAAAACTCTTCGATTTTAATAAATAATTTTGTATAACATGAAAGATGTTTATAATTCAGCTTGAAATATAGATTATAAAACATCATTTTTTAATTTAAATTTAATACTTCTAAAACTTTAATAACTTATTAACTTGACTATACAATATGTCTAAATTTATATATTCGTTTATTTGATCGTGACCCTATTGCTAATTGAACCATAACCGAGCCTAAAATCTTAACCCAATCAAAAATTAAGTTGAGATTGAATCCAACCTGACAAGGCCCATAAAAACTCCTACAAAATGAGGAACGACAATGGAGTGGGGTGTGTAGTGCTTTTCCTTCCAGCTTTTTGATCAAACTCATACTGTTTTAGAAACTATTTATCAATATAACTTTATTTTTGAACTATTTACCAAACAAATTTACTTTTTGTCAACATGACATCTTTCATTATTTTTTTCCTGACACCAAAGACGCTACTTTGACTAGCGTTTAGCGTTTTTAACAGTTCAGAGACAGCCGCTACCTGAGGCGCCATGTGACGCGCTCTGGGCAAAGGCGCTACTGCAAGTAGCGCCGCCACGTGGCGGCCTGGGCAGTTGGTTGTCCCCCATGCCTAACCCTATAAAACCCCTTCCCTATTCCCCAACCCTAACCTTCCCCCACCCTAAACACTAAACCATTTACCCCTTTTTATTTGGAAGGTTCATATACCATTTTATTTAATGTATTTAATTAATTTAAATGGAGTATTTGTTTTTTTTTATTTTATGAATTTGAGTTATTAAATTATTTAATTTTTGTTAATGTTATAATTATTATTAGATTTCTTATTATAATATTATTAGCAGTGTCAAATAATCCAGTGTTTATGTTTTAATATTGCAGATCGTACGTGATGAGTGAAATTATTGCTTTCATGTACTCAAATGGGAGGATGTTTGACGGTCTAGAAGGAATCATGTTTGAAGGAGATAAAAAATGCATGAAAATAAAACATGGAGCCAAGTTTGAACTTCTGAAGACAGATTTATATGCCAGATTGAATTGCTTCCAAATCAAGGTATTTCCAGAATATCAACCAGAGTTCTGTGTAGTAAAGATCAACATAAAAAATTACACAAAACTAATAAGACATAATAGAATAGACTCACTATAGTACATAATATTTGAAGTTAAAGAAACACAAAATCCTAAACAATTACACAAAACAACCATAAATGATACATCACTAGTGTTTGTGACCATCGTCAGTCTCAGGAGTCAATATGCATGTTCGAACTCGATCCCTCACTGCACAGTGTGGGTTCCTTCGAACATCTTCATCATGGTACTCCGCTGCAGTGTGATCACTTATTTCGGTCATGGGACCTTGACTACTCGATCCGGCATAGAAGTCGGTATTAAGGTCAATTCCGACAAGACTAGCGCCAGGAGAAAACAGTGGCTGGTTTTGCATATGCTGAATCCAATGCTCCGATGCAGCAGGTGTCTGAGAAGATGGAGTAAATGGTGGTGGTGTGTAGCATAGATGTGGTGGATAAGGAGCGTAGAAAGAAGGCGACGACGCTACGGTTGTGGGTGTTGGCGCCTGTGGTGATGGACTAAATGTTGGATAAAAATATGTTGCAGGTGGCTGCTGTGAAGTGTGTGGTAATTGGACGGGTACGTAATTGTTAGAGTTTCAAAAGGGATAATTTTTAAAAACAATTTATTAAAACCTCTTGAGCGAAAAAATCCTTTATTAAAAGACCATGTATCGCACATGAATCACAAGGATATTGTGTTTACCTCTTGAAGCGAAGCTTTACCACGAACACTATGAGCACGTCAGCAACACTGGTAAATCACGAACACTGCTACAGTGTGAAAGGCAACTTGATCTACACAGCTACAGAGCAGCAAATCCGAGGAACACTGTTGTTATCACCACAAAGGGAGAGGTTCTTCTCAATCACCAGTATTGCAAAGTTGCAATATCTCTACTCAGTCCACGCGAGCAAACCAACGTCAGAGATAGCGTAGTGCTAGCTATCAGGATTAGAAGAGTGCAGCGGCCGTTACGAGTGCTCTGTGTTGTCTCTGGTTTAAGTGACGTGCACACCTTATTAATAGTTGTCACTCACTTAATCTAACCCACTTGGGCTAATGTACGCTACAAGCCCAATGTCTAATTATTAATTAAATCATATTTAATTAATCAATTAAAATAATTCTTTAAACATTTGCTCTATGCGTGTGACCCTATAGGTTCTCAATTAATTGGCAATAATATTAATTATTACTAATCATATTAATAATTAATTAATATTATAAACAATGAGTGGTATCTAGCAATACATCATTGCTACCCAATTAATTAGAATATTGGTGATACAATTAAAATCATATTTAACGTGCAGTCAACGTCCTTTCGTCACAATATCTTAATTGAACACAAGGCATAAATGTGTCATCCTTGTTAAGTCAAATTATTTTTTTCTTGATCTAGTAATTGACGTACGATCATGTGAGCCCAATATCGCATATTGTCCACCTTAGCATGGCCATGCATTTCTACGTCGCGTACCATCAAGAGGCCTATAGACATTACTCCTGTTACGTAAGAGGGACGGATCCTATCTACATCACTCAAATTCCTCAACATGTTTCATTGCAGGCCCAATAATTACCTTTATAGTTATCCTGTTACAGACAACCTTTAATAGTATCAAAGCCTACAACTACATATGTTAGGAATTGTAGTGACTTCAAGTCAAAGGACTACTTCACTATGGTCAACATGAGAATCGCTTTTGACACTTACGTAACTATTATGCAGCGTTCTCATAGCGGGTCATTCCAGTATAAATATTCCACTAATATTTATACCTATATGAAGACTTAATATCTTATATCTATGATCCTTGAGATGTGGTCATCAGTACACTCACATAATAGTCTCAATGTATTATTATTGTCCTTATTAATAATAATACTTGACTATGGATATTTAAGAATAGTATTCTATAATTCAATGGCATCTCACGATCAAATCATACATGACGTTCCATTAAATGAACTACCAAATTTAAGGACTTTATTATGCTATAAATATGATCATCAAATACAACATAATAAATAAATGCCTCATATATAAAATATAGAATAAAGTCATGATACAATATATATAAATCCAAAATATATATTGGCCACTAGGGCTTACACCAACAATAATACATGCCGGCTTGGCGCTCTGGTAGCTGCTCAGGGCGGAATGGTTGTTGTCGTACCCGTGTTCTTCGGTGCTGTAGTCCTTGACCCTCTATCCTACGGCCACGGTTCGGGAGTGCCTCAACCGGTGGGACTTCTTGTGTTGCCGCTGGAGCGTCCTCAATATCTTCAGTGATGCGGTCTGCCTCGTCCAATGCAAGGAGAATTTGCTCAGTCTTGAGTTTGATAGAATCAAACGAGAAGGACGATTGCCCCTCCGACGTAGACAAGTAGTTTATGTACTCGACACCATCCACCTATAAATGATTGAAGAATATATCAAATATCAACAATGATGTCATAACCATAAATGCAATGAACAAGGTACATCATATTCTATTTTATATTACCACAATCCCTTTTTGTGCACCAAGTCTGCTAATCCAATGACGTGTATGCCGTCGGTACTATATCATGTACTCAGAGTTCTTTCCCAAAGGTCGGATGAGGGGTGCATTTGTCCAAACCCAGGTGTTCTTATCATTCCATAGGGTGATCTATCGTTCCAATATAACTATCCAATCCTCATTTGATTTTCCCCTAAGCGTTAGGTCGTGAAGACCTTTTGGTTGGGGCGGTGGCAAAGGAATGTGTTGGGATATGTCAAATTGTCGCATTACACGATCCGGTTGATGCCACTCCACAATATGAAAACATATCATCGGTACAATTGCCCTCCACACATTTAAACCTTCGAGGGAGATCAATGGTAATGTGGCCATCATCGCTGGACTGTATGGCTCCCAAATTATCTACAAAATATAAATAATCAATCAATGACTGGATCACAAAATAAGTTTGTCAAGGATAAAACTAATAGATACTTACATCTTTTGGCTTTATCTTGTCAAAAGCTAATCGATAATATTGCAAGTCCTTTGATCGTTTTGAATAGTTCCTGCTGTTCAGCCACCTAAATATAACAATATTTTAGTACTTAATTTATTCAACAAGTATCATAATTAAACGTTATAATTTATTACAGATAAACAGATAAAATGTTTCTCACCGTGCACCATACGGTGATCCATCTGGTCGATCATCATTTAGGATGGACGGTGCAATGAACGGAAACCTTTCCCATGCCCACAGTTGAATCAATGGAGTCACCCCATCAATCTCCTTTTTCTCATAATCAGTGGACTTGCAAAGCTCACGATAATGATAACTTAACACAGCTGAACCCCAACTATACTGACCGGTTATAGCAAAGTTCTCTAACAGTGTCAGATACCTCAACGGTACGTACCTGCCGGAGTGATCGGTGAACATCAATCCACCAAAAAGCCTCAGTATATAAGCTCTCGTATATTTAATCCTACCCTGTATGTCGAGCATGTCAACGTCGACATTATCGAACTATTGTTCCAACCATGACATACTTAACCGTGCTCCGTTTATATCTTGGGGGCGTGGCTCCACACCTAACATATGTATCACATGTTCTATCCAATTACCATAAGTGGAATCGACAACCGCCATCCCATCTATGCGTAGGCCATGCAGGATCGTAAAATCCTGTAAAGTTATAGTACATTCTCCACATGCCATGTGGAAGGTATGAGTCTCTGGCTTCCAACATTCTACCAAAGCACTCAATAGTGCATGATCCACACGAGATGATCCAAGTTGTGCCACCCCCAAGTTGCACTCAATAGTGCACTCAATATATGAGAGTTTACGAGCATCTGTGAATAGGTATTATAATCCCTACCCTTACTTAAACAGGTATCCATCCCTCGCCACATCATGGATAATCTCCGTGGATCCTTGTGGGTACAATATTTTTGGCATCCCTACACAAAATCCAATGCCTATGTAAAAATAAATTTAAACATAATTCCTAAAAATCTCAAATGTCGGTAAAAAATAATTATTTTCATGTCAAATTTTAGGGATGGGACATATAAGTTCCGATTAGTAATTATTTTGACCAATATTTGAGATCTTCAAGAATAAAGTTGATTTTTTCTTTCTCAATAATTAAATTAGAGGATGCATTTTTTCAAAGATAAATTGACTATTTAATCTTAAAAAAATAAACCTTCAAAGTATCATAATTTGTAGACTAAAATGCGTTTTTTCGTTTCCCGTATTTTTCAATTTGACGATTTTCGTCCTCTCATTGTTTGGACGATTTTAGTCCGCCAATTTTTTCAATCCTATAGTAATAATCCTTGTGTCATCTTTCCATCCAAAACCTAACGGAAGTACACTAATGACACGGTTTCCATCATGGTATCCAAATGTCATTGGCACGTGACTCCTAGAAATATACACCTAGAAATAAATAATATTTCATTTAATAAAAATAATAAAATAAATAAATAATTTTTTTTGTTTGCTCGGCCAGAAGGGGTTGCTCGATCAAGGGAACAAAAAAACAATTTGGGCTAAATCCTCCTCAAATCTTCATCGTTCACCAAAAAAAACTCCATTACCATAGCTTCATCCATTCTATCATACCTTCACCGTTTTACTATTTTATTATTTTTATTAAATGTAATATTATATATTTACACATGTATGTTTCTGGGAGCCATGTGGTATTGACATTCGGATGTCATGCTGGTTGCTGGAAACTATGTGACACCTAGTGTACTTCTGTTAAGTTTGGACAGAAAGATGACAGAAGGATCACTATTGCAAGATTGGAAAAATGGACGGACTAAAATCGTCCCAACAAAATAGGGGGACAAATATTGATAAATTGAAAAATATGTGGAACGAAAAATGCATGTTAGTCTAATTTGTAATAGTAACTTTATTTCTTTGAGAAGCGGAATCGATTTCTCAACTTAATCAGTTTATTTTCAATAAAATTAAAAGTTGGTTTCGGCCAAATTAATTTGTTGACATTATTATTTTTGGTGAATTCTCTGGTACCCAGAAAACGGAAGGGTAAAAGTTACTCTATCCAATCAGAATGTGTCATCTCAATTAAATGAATCAAGTTAGTGTGTCATATTAAATGGTTTTCACCATCTGATTGGGCTACATAAGCACAGTAAACTTTTACCCTTCTGTTTTCTGGTATAGGAGAATTCACCATTGTTTCCCCCCCTAAAGTGTTATATTGATTTGAAACACATAAGTAGGGATGTTCATTGGTTCGGACCCAACGAATCCGAAAAACCGTAGAACCAATAAAATTGGTTTGGATTTTTTTTTTGGGTGTTTGGCTTGAATCCGAACCGGTTAAGATCCGATAGTAACTGCTTCGATTCTCGGAATCAAGGTTTCTGAAACCGATCAAACCAAACCAACTATATATATGGTAAGCCCATCAATCCACACAGTTGTCCATGTACCAGTAGAAGATTCGGCAGCTACCATGACACCTGCTTCTTTAGGCGGAACTCCGGGTTGAGGAATTACTCAGAATGCTGCTAAGATATCAGTATCTTTAGTTTCATAGTCAGGAGTATAATAAGTCAATTTATAATTCCTTAACGCCAGCTTTGAACCTAACACTTACTTTAGTATCTGTTTGTGGTGACATAAATATCCCTCCCTACAACTCATGAATTAAGAATTCTCTCAACAACAAGGTCTACTCGACTTAGGAGTTAATGAAACCTTTCACTTCAGAGATAGAATTAAAACGAGCAGAGATAGAATCAGAATTCTTAACTTTCATAATAGTTTTTGATTCTTTTATTCTCGTATCTGAGAAATTTTCATATATTGTCCAGTTTGAAAATTTCTCTCTTAATCATGTATTTTTTTATTACAGGTTTATGCATTTTTCCTACTATTAGAAATTTTCTGATTACTTACGGATTTTACACAAAAATTCGCAGAAACAGGTTTCTTACACTTTTTCCTATGAATTTTTGTCCATAGGTAATACCTTCATGGGTAATTTTTTCCTGCAAATTTTAAAATCCGCAGACAATTTCCTGCAAATTTTCTTGGGAAAAATTTAAATTCATAGGAAAATTCGTAGGAAATGTCAAAATTTCCTACAAATTTGAATCTACAAGAAAAAGACCTTATTCTTAAAAAAATTGCAAAAAAATTTGCAGGAAATTCCTGTGGAAAAAATTCGCAAGTAATTTATGAATTTCTAGTAGTATTCATATTTTTTAACCGAGTTTTATTTTGGTAGAACCGAATTGAGACAATCCATTCTTGATTGGGTTAGTTTGGTTCGGATTTCTTGTACAAAATTTGCAAATCTGAACCAAACTAAACCAATTGATTTTGATTGGTTTGAATTTTTTTATACTTTGAATTTGAACAAATCGACTCGTGAACAAATAAGATTCAATATTCATTATTCTCATTTCTGATAATAATCAAGTGTTCTCACCTAAATAACTTATCCTTTTCTTTATCTTTCTCTCTCTCTCATATATATATATATATATATATATATATATATATATATATATATATATGAAGATTCATTTAAATTAGCATAAGTGATTTTTCACTTACATCCTTTTTAACTGTCGATTTTATTGTCATCCAACAATTATTTTGGTTTTAATTTTGTTAATATCTTACACGAAAATAAAATTAACAACTAAAAAGGAGTGAAAATGAAAAATAACTTATATTAATTTAAACGTATCGCTCGTGTCTGTGTGCGCGCGTGTATTTATATATATGTTAGTAATCAAGGCACGTGACTAATTAGATATTACTCTCGTATTTCTGGGAAAATGTTAGTTTAAAATGATTTTATTTTTAACGTGAATAGAGGAAAGCATATTTACTTTTTTTTTTTTTTTTTTTTTTTGGTACTCATGTTATAGGTGTGAAGTATTTACCATCATTAACAGTGACTAATCTCCATCGGGAAATCCGAAGGCACACAAGGTGGGTAGTCCTCTCCCAACCAGATTTTTTTCATTCGGAAGAGTCAGGATTCGAATCTCAGACCACATGCTTATGGGGTCCAAACCCTTATCACTTGGACCAACCTAAGTTGGTAAAATATATTTACTTTAAATCATTTAAATTAATATTTTTCTATACTTTATTAAATGAGTTTAATTGCTATACATTGATGGTGTAAAATATTTTTACACAGACATCCAATCATAAGTTATCACATCAGTAAAAAAAATTGACTCTCATCCTAACTACCTTAAAAGTCATCCATACTGTGATTGGTGATTAGTTATCTGTGTAACAATGTTTTACACTATCAATACATAAAAATTAAACTCTTATTAAATTAAGAGTAAATATAACTATACTTACTTACTTTTAAAACAACTCATTAAAAATAAATGTAACTATATATAATTACTTACTTTAAAAACACTCATTTTAAAATATTTTTTTTCCACAAACAAACACGGACAATCCACCCCCAAAGTCTTGGTGTTAATTAATTAATAATTATTACCTTCCCTTGTTAGTCCAACTGCATATCAATCAAATTAAGGGTGAAACTCCAATATGGAGCATTCCCTTTTTAGGGCAGAAACAGCTTCACTCATCCCCAGCTTTCTGACACTGCATATCTTTCCATTGCAACTTTCATGAAACAATCAGCTGCCAGTTACAAATCCGTCTCAAATGACCTAAAACATTGTCTCTCTTTCAACTGTGAATGCTGTTTCCATCCATATATATATATATATGCATGCTTCTTCTTCATGTGTATGTCCATTATCATAACCCTAGAAACTAAACTCAGGTGTAGCGTATCGCTTTTGTTTCTATCTCTACCAGTGCCTCTCAATCTTGTAGCCTGAGATGAGAGAGCGTGCTTAATTTGCACGTGTCTCAAGATTTCATGCACGCAAGAAAAAGCTATGTATATATGTATGATGTATGATATATGATTTATCATATCAAAAGAGAAACAAGTAGGTCGCTGAGAAACTAATTTGGAATTTCTATAAAAAGAAAAGTGCCATTGAATAAGCGTACCATATTTTCGGACCACACTCCCTTCACTTTACATCTCTTTTCTCTCTCTCTCTCTCTCTCTCTCTCTCACACACACTTTTTTCTCTTACCTATTAATTAAGGGTCCTCAATTTTTGTTTGTGGTCACATACTGTTATTGCTTCTTGGTTTGTGCAGCAGGTATCACTAGTCAAATAATGAAATTTGTATTATTTTCACCTTGTTTACAACAATAAAATTGATGTTGTACGTACTCCTATCTTGCTTTTGTGGAATTAAGTAGCACTGCTGGAATTTTCGTTCAAATTAAAGTGTTGCAAAAAAGTCAAGGAAACCTACATAGTGAACTTTGGTTTGATGGAAGACATGCATTTCCCTTTTAGCTACTAGTATATAACATGGACAGAGATTGAGCCTTTTTCCTTCTCGTAACCCGTGGTAGGGGTCAACCAATATTTCTTGTTGCATCTTAATCACCACCTTCACCCTCTATCACTGTATGTATGTATGTATGGAAAGCAACCACACATATCTCCTTCCATTCTAAGACCAAGTAATGGATTGATCCTTTTTCGGAAGCAAGGTTATATTAATGGAAAGTTGGAAACCTGCTAATGCTTGTACTGTAAGTAACGGTAAATCAGCTATTGATGAAGCAATATTCCCTTCTTCCCTTCTTTCATGTTTGCTTCCTTGTAATCATGCAACAATATATATATATATATATATATATATATATATGAGAGAGAGGATCTACTTTCTTCGAGAGTAATTTTAAGAGAGTTACTCTCAATCTCATCCATCCATTTATTCTAATCCAATAAAGGTCATGTAGCTACTTTAATGAATTAATATAGATCCATTGTATTAGAATAAATGGATGGATGAGATTGAAAGTAACCCTCTTAAAGTTACTCTTGGAGTAAGTGGATCCCTCTATCTATCTATCTATCTATCTATCTATATGCTGTCCTTTTGACGTCAATATATCTTGTAGTGTGCATGCATGTTGTTACCTTGCGCCTGCCATCTCGTGGCTAAAATACAAGCAAGCAAGCATACAAACAACACACAAGCCATATTTTTAAATTTCCGCCCCTTTTGAACTCTTCAAATTAATAATATACTTTGAGCTGACTTCAAAGTATAATCAACCTATGCACAAAAAAAAATCCACTTTTAAAGGTTGAAGAAACTAAATTTGAAGGCTATTAATTGTTCACGGGAATTCAAAAGGATGAAGCACAATCACAGCCTCACGAAAAGGGTTTTGCCATGAAACTATCTGAGAGTTTCTTTTTTGCTATCAAATTGTCTATAAAAAGCACTTGATAATTGTCTTTTTTTTGTTAAGCTAATAAGTGTTCTTAGAACATTAATTATAGAATAAAAAAATTCATTTAAAAACTAAATATTTCACACTTTCTCAGATATTAAATTTATCATTTTTAATAAAAAAAAAATCTCTTTAAAATAGGTAAAATTTCAAAGTAAGAAACCTCAAAGCTGGTGCTTTACATAGCACATCCACCATTTTAGTTTTGCTATAAAACTGTATAGCATTATTCAAAAAAAATAAAACTGTAGAGCATTAAAACGTTGCTAGATCAGTAATTTATTTCTTTAATTTTAAAGTTTGTAATTTTTCAAACTGGGGAACCCTCAATGTTCACGGTCCACGAAATCTGTCTACTTCTCCCACTATCATCAAAAGAAAAATGTTATTTATACATCTAAAGAAACATATCCCCTTACATCTAGAATATGTGACCAAATCACATTGCAAATAACAAAAAACATGATGAAAATTATGCAAATGTGAAACAATGTATTAATATACACAAATAACTAATAACTGCACTCTAATAAGAAAATCAGAACCCACCCACATTGCCAAACAATATTCGAAGTTCAAACGCGATTAGCTGCAATATATGAGAAGCAGTTGTGCTGGAATATATAACATCAAAATTTTTCCATACAGTTTCTCGTCTTGATAAGGAGAAATACAAGGATTTAGATTCCGTGCATTTGACTTTCCTGAATTTTCCTACATTTACTCACATTGCAAAGGTGATTTTGTCTTCGCACCACCCATCAAATGTGGCTCCACACTCTTTCTCAGGAAGAATATGCCTAACTGCACGAAAATTTAGGAAACCTAAATGTAGGGAATCCAAATCCGAAATACAATAACAACTAAGTGCATGTTTGATTTACAGTTAGGAAATTGCAAACGTACATTTAAGACAATATCTATAGTTTCTTTGTATGTTTGCAACGATAAACCAATAGTTTGACAACAAAAGTTGATGCACAATGTTTTAGAAACCAAAGTTTTAGAAAACTGATAATTTCTTTTGACTCCAGTGTTGAAGGTTTGATGTTATCTCAGACATTTAACACTTAGATCGGAGTTTACTCATTCTGGACAGAAAAGGGAAAACAGATCAATGTCATAAATCTAACACGAATACGTACATAGCCTGAGTCAAATACATGAAATGTTTATAGCCTCTGCTCGAAGCTGTACAACACACACAACATCTACCACATAGCCAACCAAATTCAGCAAGATTTGCGTTCCAAAAGGCAGGTTATTCTGCGCCGCGGTCATCTCTTCCGCCGCTTGGGTTCCACCTGCAAATTCATGACTTTGTCAATAAAAATTTGAAATGGTATAGATAAGCGAAATAGCCAATGTGAAACGTGATGTAAGCAATGAGACAGTCCTCTATGGGGGATACAAAACCATATTTTCACAATACATGGGAGAGCTTGGTTTATTTTTTGTTTTTATATTAAGGTGATATTTTCATTCATATTTACAAAAATGCAACCTTATTTTCATTTTGTTTCTTCTTACAAAGTTTTGTTAGGGTAACCTTATTTCCTTCAAAAAAGTTTAAAAATAGAAAACTAATTGAAAATAATCTAACATTTCTGTAATTATGAGTGAAAACATATCAACTGAAAATGAATTAATAATAAAAAAAACAAACACCACCTAAAATTTTCCAGTTCTATGTCATAATTATTACTTACAAAGCAGTTCTAAAATGCCCACAAAGGCCCCCACTAATAAGTGATGTCACTGAGTAAACAGACAACAGCATTAAGACATATTCCCGACAAAACATATCCCATCACTATGCACTAATATGAGAATGACAATTACCATAGGACACCTTGAAGTATACATTAACCAGAATGATAATCCAGGTCAAAATCACATTCTAACACTACCCAAATTTGTCATCTCTAGAAATTTACAAAAGCGTCCATGCTGTTTTTTTTAAAAAAGAGAGAGAAATCCAAACTCATACATAGTTGATAATTAGAGATCCATACCCCCTCCCCCAACATATCAAAAGCAGAATGGTCCACCAGCATAATTATGAAGTTAAGAAAAGAGTAACCAGGTCACAATTTAGTCAAAAACATATTTCAAGAGGCATGGGGGAACATAATTTAGTATTAAACCATGTATGTAACAAGTAATGTTTCTTTGTAGGATACATTAGAGGCCACCTATATCGATCCAAATTAGAAGATGGGAAAAGGATCGACCATAAGGGAATTGCTGCACAGGAGCTTTATAGAGTTCGCACTTTAGGAATGGGGATATAAGAAATTTAGATTAGATAATGGAAAAAATCAGAATACAGTACACGGATTAATTTAGTGAAAGAACCACTTGAACAAAGTAAACAAGTATGCTTAACATAAGAAATATCAAGGTAAAAGTCACATACAAATTAAAAGCAAAAATATAAGCTAAGGTGTCAGACAAGAGTACACAAAAAACACTGGAAATATCAAAAGTATATTTAAAACTTAAAGGTGCCTATGTCATAAACTCATAATATCTGCAATTTACTTTTAACCATCCGACAAGCTTAATTCCTTAAATAATTACACTTACTAACAAATTCAAGTTAAAAATGCCAAAATCCTTTCAGATTTAAAGAAAACCATTCAGGAAAAGAATCAACTAAGCTAAGTTTGGTACTGAGACTCAAGAAACACACATGTTGACACAAATTCCGATTTGCGTGTATGAAATATGAAATAGTACACATGCATGGCAATTTTTCATGTATCAATTAGAATTTCAACACTACATGGCTACTAAAATAATTAAAACAAGTGGAACTTTCACTTTCTAACAGAAGCAAAAAGTACATGTAAAATAATTTGGGACGGGATGCAGGCAGTTTCACCTTGCCATCAGATGCTGGTGATACAGGAAAAGTAGCCTGGGGTTTCTTCAAGTCATCGTCGGATGAACATTCGGAACATACAAAATGATCCAATTTCTTCGCTTCTTCAATAGTCATGCCCACACAAGCAGGATGGTACCTACAAGAAACCTACAAAGATTGAAATGTGTTTCTTTCATAAAATCTTGAGGCAAATAAACAGATACAAACAATGCTAGCATGACTTCTTGGATACTCAAATTAACAATCCTTTGGATTGAATGAAAGTCTGATGCCAAATGCGGTTAGAGTTGATGAAACCACAGAAGGAATAAGCCCCTGCATCATTCATATTATATATTGGAGAAAAGAAACAACAGAACCCAGAGTCAAGATTTCTGAGGCCAAACTAAAGGCTGATATAGACACATCAGCAGATTCAACTCAATACATATTTCATTTGCCATCGAAATTTTAATTTTTTTTAGCATGACCAGCTCACTTGTAAACGGTAAATCATTTATATTTTCTTTACTCCTGCATTGATTTTTATTGTTTTTTATTGACTGAACAAGCAGAAGGTCAAAAGTAACACACAAAATGCATGTGTAGGCCAAGACAGAGTTTCAATGACAAAAAACTTAATGTGTACTAAAACTATTGGACTTGAGAAAACATCATTCTAGGGCTTCTTTTTTGCTTAGGATCAGAAACCTTTAGGCCAGCTCTGCAGGTGCTTGAATATCCACAATTCCTTCATCAGTTCATCCAAGCAAACAACACATCTAATGCTCAAATTACACATCTGAATGACTAAAAATCACATACAGACATAATAGTAATAGTAGTAAACAAAGTAAAGCAGAATACACTGATTTTACCAATCCTTGCACCCCTCACACTGCACCATAAGGTCATCCGGGTTATAAGGCATCTCACATTTGCAATACCTACAAAACATAAAACCAAATCAACAAAATAAAAAAAAATAAAAAAAAAACCCACCATTTCCAAACTCAAAACACCATCATTCCATCAAGGAAAACAAAAAAACTCACACAGCAACACGGTCAGGCGTGAAAGCCCCAGTAGCAGCCTTGTACTCAAACCTACAATAGTAATCCTCAGCACCTACATTCTCGAGCTTAGTATAGTTCTTGAAGGAGTGGACAACACACTTCCCTTCAATGGTGTGAGCACTCTGAACATCATAATGGTCAGACAAAAAAAGCTCCTTTACTCCATGGAACTGTCTGCGTCCCCCAATAGACTCTTCAGGCCTATAATACCATCTCACACGCACCTTCACATTGTTCCTACCATCTTGCTCGATCTTCTCCACGCGTGCCACGTACGGTGGCTTGCTCGTATCTGAAGGACGCATCAACACACAATCCCCAGCTGCAAAAAATATAAAAATAACACCTTTCAGAAATTCACGCAACACCCACATGGTTTCAAACCATTACCTTTGGTTCGTTGCAGAAAAGGAACGATTTTGAAGTGGTTAACGCAACTGGGTAGGTGTGGGGAGAAAAGGGTTTCCGCATTTTTCAGCAATCCACGCAATACCCACATGGTTTCAAACAATGAGTTTTCGTTTTCTCCGCAAAAGGAACGATTTTGAAGTGGTTAACGCAACTGGGTAGGTGTAAGGAGAAAAGGGTTTCGGCGATTACCTCTTACGATCTTGTTGGTGCCTCTGATTGTGTATGAGTCCAAGTCTCTTTTTCCTGGTCTCGTTTTCGCCATTCAGTGGAGGGTTTCTGAGCTCTGTTTCTTAGAAAAGGGTTGTCGTGAAAAATGGAATTGGAAAAGCTTCGGCAATGGCGAGAATGGTTTAATTTATTCTGAAACCGAAGATATTTTTTTAGGGAAGAAGAACAGAGGAACCCTAAAGGTTTCACTCCTGTGGAGAGAAGGGAGTGTGTGAGGGACGCAAAACGCTTCTTTTCCTTGTGAGTTACAGTGATTTTTATGCTATGCAAATGGTTCCTTTTTTTTTTTTTTTTTTTTTTCTGATCTGTATTAACTGGTAATAGTTATTCCTATTTTGGTTTAAACTTTTAAGCATTTTGCTAGTTGATTTGTTATACTTGTAAATTACAATTAGAGTTGGTTTTAAGCAATTTGCTTGTTCTGTAAAAAAACAAACAACAAGCAATTTGCTTGTTGATGTGTTATACTACTTGTAATCTATTCTATTTCATCAACTTGCCTCCATTCTCATATCACATTCACACGTACTATTAGCTTCTTGACTTGAGTTTACCTTTATTTTAAGTTTTTGGATCTTATTAACTAGTGATAATGATATTGGTTAAAGAATCAATAAAAGTTAAGTTTACATTAAAAAATAAGTGTAAAACTCTTTAATACATTAAATACATCATTTTTTTATGCAAAATTTTCTTATTTGATTTCTTAATCAATATATTTAGGACACTGATTAGGATTCTCCCAAGTTTTTTATTCTTCTTGAGCGGTAATCTAGGTCACTGTTTTGTCCTGTAGCAGCATTTATTTCCACACAAAAAAAAAAAGATATTGTCATCTCATTTATTCCAAGAAAAACGGTTGCCTTTCTTAATTAGAGTTAGTGCAACTGTGGAAGAGAAATTGAAGGTAAATTAATTGCCTAGCTTAATAGATATGCCATTTTAATTAAGAAAACAGTACAAAATAATTAAGGCTATTAATTTCATGGTTTTCTTTTTCGTTCTTTTTTCACAAATTAGTTCCAAGTCTTTTCATATCCTTCACCGGTATCGCCATAATACTGAAGGTATTGCTTGCTACTTTGGTTAAATAGGGTAGAAGAAGCCAAATTAGAACGTTTAGGTGCTTGCACATGTATAAGGGACTAATGATGTTGGTCTTGAGGTTTGAAACCTGTTGCCCTGTACCTAAAACTTGATCCATAGCATCTTTGTATGGCCATATTTGCTGCCGAGTGCCCACACGTCTGTTCAATCAATTGAGAGCCAAAGACAAATTATATAGTTCAAATCATGAACAAGGTGCGGGAATGACATTCAAGCTCATCAGATCCAATGTTTCTGAAAGAATTGTAAATCCAGATTGAGAAGCAAGAGGTTGCTACCTTTAGAAACCATGACATACTTGACCTCCATCAAGTTTTTTTTTGTCCAAAAGGAGACTAGAGGTCTTATATGGGGAGAGAGGAGGGGGAGGGGGAGAAGGAAAGGGAAATGAAAAGGGACAGAACACATGGTAAGGATTTGAATCCGTGCATTCATGATTCATAGGCGAAAATTTAATCAACTAAAGAGGTTCAACACACAGAAAAAAATGGCATAACTTCCCCCGGCTTTTGAAAATTTTAACTGCAATGACATACAAAACATATTCTTCTTGGGTCTCTAAATGTTGTTCAGAAATGGGGTGCAAAATATAATTCCTAATTCGGAGTAAATGAAGGGGAGCACCGAAAAAAGGTACTGCCTCAACGGTTTATTGGTGTGTGCATATGCCAAACAGTTCTGTGCACAGCATGTAAGGCACATAACTCGTGTCATGTCAGCAAAATGCTGTAGACATTCAAACCCTGCAAAAACATGTCAAACATATAAATAAGTTAAGGCAACTTCCATGGTAACTGGTTTACCCAGAGCAGTTTGTTCCTCATATAATTTTAAACAGTTAAAAATGTAGTGACACTAGAAAGCATATTTATAAACTTGAATGAATATTTAATAATGTAAAGCCATTAATTATCACTTCCGTCCAAAATATGATTGAAGCAACAAGCAAAAAATTGAAACTTTCATCGGAGGGAAGAATATTTTAATTACTCTGTTGGTTCCTGAATTATTTGGAAATTTTTAAATAGGTCCCTAAACTAAAAAAAATTGTAATTGGGTCCCCAAATTTCTAAATACTTTATAATTGGATCCCTATACTTTAAACGTTTGTAATTAGGTCCCTAAACTTGTAAATATTTTGTAATCAGGTCCCTGAGGTAGGAGAAGAACTTTGTAATTAGAACATCGTATAAATCTCTTTCGAGGTTTCTTGTTGGTCTTAGAGGTTAATAGAGTCATTGGATCACTATAATAGCAAAGGTTTTAAAAATGCCTCATATCTTAGGGAACCTAATTACAAACTATTAACAAGTTTAGGGACCCAACTATAAACGTTTAAAGTGCAGGGATCCAATTACAAAGTATATTAAAGTTCAAGGACCCAATTACAAATTTTTTTAGTTCGAGGGCCTATTTGAAAATTTTCAAATAGTTTAGGGACCTGCAGAGTAATTAAACCTTTTCATTAATGATCACCATCTACCAGCAGAGTTTCTTGGTTTCCTTCATTTGTTTGACATAATTCACAGTATTCATGGGTTTATGTTTGATTGCATGGGAACCGCCAAATCCTAAAACAAAAGAAGCTGTATAAACACAATTATTCATAAATAAAACCCTTATTTTAAACACACTGCTAGAAGAATGCTAAAAGAAATATTACAAACCTTACCTTAAAAACAAAATTATGGGATGAAAGTAATTAAAGAACACTGAATGTACAACATAAGTACAAGAATATACGTGACACATTACGAGAGGCCCAAGCACTGCACCATGCTTTGCTCTACCAGACCACTTTTGTTGCCAAACCATAGGTAAGAAGTAGCATCCATATAACTACATGAATTATATATCGAACTAAGTATCTATCTACAAGAAGATGTAAATTTATTCATACATTTCATTTCAACCAATAGGTGACAAAACAATGTAAATATTTCATCCAAAAACTTCTGGAAAAACATCTCATAGTTCATGTACAAAACTGATATGCCAATGCATTACTAAAACACAAGAAAATAATTGTTGAGTATTTCCAGTACTTCATTACAGAACGAGTTCTATTTATTGTTCAGCCACCGTAGAAAAATAATCGCAATCTATTTGCATGGGGATGTTCCCTGGCAAACCACCTATTGAATCATCCCACGGCAAAAAAATAAGCAATACTTCAATACAAATGCAAAGATATATCTGAATAAAGGATGAGTACCACAAAACAAGCATGGGTGTTGAGCACGTAAGTACAAGCAGTACTATTTCTTTCCATTAAGCTTGGGTGTTGAGCATCCCTCTGACAGACAGAAGAAGTCCTCTTAAGATTAGAGTCATTATTAATAACAATTTGGCAAACTTGTGGATCCGGTACATTTGAATATACTCATGATTTTGGGTTCCTGATTCATATCTTACATTGCCAATTCAGATCTTTCAACGTCAGAAATATGCAATGCATCAGGTAGAGGATCCTTGACCGATGTTTGTAACTACGAAACAAGCTTGCCTACACTAACTAATGCTGATTAGGCTTTAAACATTGATGAAAGAACACCTACATCTGCCTACATGGTTTTCTTTGGAAGTAATCCTGTCCTATGTCTTGGAAGCAATGCACTGTTGCTTGCTTGTTCATCTACCGAGGCTGAATATCGAGCTGCTGCATTTAGCTGCATCAGAACTTATCCGGGGCTCCACAACCTGTTACTTGAGCTCCAAATTCAACACCATGCAAACCGGTGTTTCATTCATGTATAAAAAACATTGCATAGGACTATTACTTTGTTCGTGAACAGGTTCAACTTGGCACCAATACAGTTTATCACATTTCTACCCATAACCAAATGGCAGATCTTCTAGCTACGCCACTAGGTGGTCCAAAGTTCTCCCAGCTTTGTCACAAGATGGGAGTTACTGATGGCAAACCCGTCTTGCATTCCACTCACTCTCTCGTATCTCAACGATGCAACCAACTCATCTTATCCAAAGATGCTATAGAATATGTCCATAACAAGCTCTTATCTAATAAACATTGCACATCTTTTACTCTAGCTAATTTAAATTTCTCCTTCAAGTCAGGGATGTTAATCATATATATATACTGTACAGTACAGGTATACCATTCAATCCAAGGAAAACACAGCTTCTATATGGCGTAAGTCACACTATATCTTAACTGCCAATCGATCCTATTTCACCATGGATTCAAACCCTCATCCCCCTATTACTTACCCTACCACAACTGTACCCTTCTCTGGCCCTCAACCTATTCTGGCTCTAGCTACTGGATTAAATGCAACTAATTATCCACTCTTGTGCATCCAATTCAATCCTCTACTTGTCGACTGCGACCTAAAGGGATATGTCGATGGTACCAACAGATGTCCCCTTGACAACCATCCTGACTACCTCCATTGGAAATGCCAAGATCAACTCATCTTGCTTGAGGGTGTGTGACACTGTGACTACCTCCAAACAGGCTTGGGATATGCTTAAGAAGAAGATGTATGTCAACAGTTGGCACTCTTGCATCATGTCTTTGAAGGAACTATTGTCAAACTATTCCAAAGGTACAAAAACTGTTTCTTAATAATATCTGCAGGGCATCAAGTCCATTGCAGATAAGCTTTCCCTACCAAGTACTAACTATATATCCACTTGATGACATTGATTTTGTCATCCACACTTTACATTGTTTGGGGACTGAATACTAGGAGATTTTGGTGGCCTTAAGCAGACATGACTTGCCTATATCCTTTTCTGAACTCCAAGATACTAAGTTATTAGATCATGAAACCTTCTTGAACAGGGAAGAGCGCCGTGCTGAATTTCCTCCCATTGCTACTGTCAATCTTGTCAACAAGACACACAGTCAGACCTTCAAACGTAAATTAACTCCCAAACTTATTATACAAATCAATCTACTCCCTCAATTGGGTCCAATCTTAAATGCTAATAACTTGATCATGGACCCGGCTTCTCATCATGTCACTAATGACAAGCAAACTCTTTCTCTTAGCACTCCATTTATGTTAAATTCTTTGCTTCTCATTTTGTGGGGAAGGAGCTGAAGGGGGGTGGCCTTACTTCCCTATCGTCTCCCATCGTCCATTATCCATGCATCACAGGCTCGCTCATGTCTCCTCTACAATCTTTTATCAAACTTGGCAACACATAGAAGTTGTTTTTCCTTGAAATTAAATGGTATACATAAAAGCATAATCTATACAACGTTTATTAGATAAGATAGCACACTATTCTGGACCTAATCTACAAGTGTGATAAAATTTTAGGTTCATAATAGAGAAAGCATACAGTATTCAGCAAAAAACCAAAAAAAAAAAAAAACAATTAAGTTCTGACAATTAATTCGCATATAATTGCACCCTATCAGTTGCATATGATAGATTTCTGGAGAGAATCATGTATCTTCAACCATTTCATTTGAAGACAATATAAAAAAAAAAACAAGGAAATTTTCGTGATTTGCATTGTCAAGTGCTCTTCCAATGAGATGAACGAGATGGGGTTTTTTCAAATGGTGCGATGGATGCATAAATAAAATAGTTAAAAAGGAAACCTTTACATGCTTTTTAGTTGGAGGGGAATGGATGGATGGGGACTAATTGACCAAACTGATCCACTTTTAGAAACTATTTATCAATATAACCTTATTTTGAAACTATTTTCCAAACTAACCCACTTTTTGCCAACCTGACGTTTTTTATTATTTCTTTTCTGACACCAAAGACGCTATTTTGACTAGTGTTTTTTGGAAAACGCTATTGTTAGTAGCGTTTTTATCAGATTGTGTCACGTGGCAAAATCTGGTTCACTGTAAAAAAAAATTTAAAAATTTTATGTTTAGCGTGGCCATGGCTGACGCTAAAGGCCGACGTTAGAGGTGTCACCCGTCTGAAGCTGAAGATCTCATCAGAAGGGTGAAGAAATGTTCACCCGCATGATATATTTCTTGACCCGTCTGAAGCTGAAGATCTTCATCAGATCAGACGGGTGATTCACCTGTCTGATGACTATCAGACGGGTGAACAAAATGTTCACACATCTGATACATTTCTTCACTCGTCTGAAGCTGAAGATCTTCACCCTCAGACGGGCAAAGAAATGTATCAGACGGGTGAACATTTCTTCACCCGTCTGACACCCGTCTGATAGTCATCAGACAGGTGAATCACTCGTCTAATACCCGTATGATAGTCATCAGACGGCCGACGCTAAACGTAAAATTTTTAAATTTTCTTACAGCGAGCCAGAGCATAATCTGGTAAAAATGCTACTGAAAGTAGCGTTTTCAGAAAACGCTAGTCAAAGTGGAGTTCTTCAGTAAGAAAAAAAATAATAAAAAATGCCACATGGCTAAAAGTGGGTTAGTCTGGTAAATAGTTTCAAAACAAAGTTATATTGATAAATAGTTTCTAAAAGTGGGTCAGTTTGGTCAATTACCCCGGAGGGGAGAGGGGATTGAGGAGGGACTATTTTAAATATTTACTATTTTGTTCATTTTTTTTGAATGTGAGGGGAGCAAAATCCCTCCCGGATCAATTTTGGCTAATGGGGGTTTGGAGGGGAGGGAAGGAGATTTAAAATATTTTGAATAGATTGCTTAAAATATCCTTACTTATATGTTTTGAATTCTAAATTTATAAGGATTTTTAAGTAAATTAGTTTTAAAATCTCTCTCATTCGTTTCTGAACCAAACATGAAAAGTGTTATTCCTCTTTTCTCTATTAAAATCTCTCCCTCTCCTTCTCTCAACTAAACACAATAGTTAATTAAAATTCGTCATCTTTCCTCCTCTCATTTGAACCATACAAAGGTGAGTGAGACACGATAGAATCATAGAAGGAAAGAAAGTCTCACTCATACTTTGACACTTTGTTGGGTTGGCAAAGCGAGTGAGAGGTGATCACAAAATGATGTTGAGATTTCTATTATAAGACCTGCTTCTGCTTCTGATTTGGGTTGGGCTGGACACAACCATGGGCTTTTATTCTCTAACCATACGCACCAACCCTCTCTTTCGTCCCACAAAATGGTTGGTTATCGTCAAGATGCGAAAATATCAGAAAACCCAAAATTTAAAAAAGATTTAATTGTTACGTATTGAGTGTAAATATTTTTTTTATATTATCAATCAATTATAAATTGTTATATTCTTAAATATGTTTTACTTTTATAACAACTACTTTAAAAATCATATATGAGATGATTTGTGATTATTTGTCAGTGTAAAAGACTTTACATTAAAAATATATCAAATTTATACTTTTTTTTAAAAAAAAAAAAAGAAAAAATACTTAAAATATAGGTGACATTTGGACGAATTATCCGAAGAGGACCGCTTAATTGTGTGATATGTGAATAAAAAACTCATTCATGAAATTGTTACTCCCATTTTTAATCTCATACTAAAGAGACCCTTGGGAGTTAAAATTTAATGACATGAACTTTTTTTGGAATAAACCTTAATCCTTTAACAATTATTTTTCATCTTAAATTAAATATGTTTTATATAAGGGTAATTTTAACAAACACACTCCAAAGTAGTTAATATTGGTGCAAATTGATGATCGCAGGGTGGTTAAAAAGGTAAAAAAAAAAAAAAATGAATAGCTGAGATTTTATATCTCATAATGGGTTTCGATTTATAGGTGAAAAATTATGTTTTCAAACAGATCCCTCTAAAATAAAATTTGTAATTCGAACCCTCCCCTCTCATTGCCCTCACCTGAACCAGGGTTGTCGTAGCAACAACAGGTCAGAATGTTGCCATCCATTATTGTGGAGCTAGGGCACGAATCCATCCTCCACCAAACCTCTATATCCACACAAGTTTTGGTACCAGGCTCATATTCCAAAACAAAATTTGATTTTTCGATGTCTTCCGGAATTGATTGATTCTACATCACCATTTCTCTAATTCAAAGAGGGGAATCTGATTATCTGTTGAAGGTATGGAATCATTTGAGGATTTGGGTGAATTATTGTTTGACTATGGCGGATGAGTCAGAAGTGGAGGATTGAGAACAAGTTGGGTTTGGTTCATGAAATTTAATAGTAATGTTTATACGTTTAATTGTTTACACTGTTAGTGGACAAATATATATATATATATATATATATATGGAAGGAACGAAGAGATATGTGGCGAGGAAAATCATATACACTTCCAGAAGTTCTCGGTGTTGTGATCATTAATTCATTAGTAAATAATGATCAAGACATCAAAACAACACAATGTGACAATGCCCGCCTCTCATTATAATAAAAAAGCGTAGATCAGACCCCATGTTGACATATACAAAATTAATGTTGACTTAGTAATTTTCTCAGATGAACATGATTACAACATCAGAGTAGTTATTCGAAACTGACATGGAAAGTTCATGGATCCAAAATATATTTCGGTACAGTTGATGCTCTTTGAGGAAATTCTTAGCATCTAAAGAAGGAGAAGGATTGTTGTTTGCTTCGAAATTTGGATTCAAGAATATTTGGCTAGAAGGAGATGCAAAGCAAGTTTACGATGCCATTGATAGAAGTGATCAAGATTTATCTTTTAAGTTTAAAAATATCATTCTTAGTAATATTCATGTAGTTGTCTCACGGTTTACATGTTTTAAATCTAATTTTATTCCGTGCTTGTATAATGTTGTGCCTGACTATCTAGTTCATAATGTCAGATTGATGACCTAGGTATTTGGCTAGAAAATCCATCTGATTGTATCTCTAAATGTTGGTCTCAGACTTAATCAATTACAGGAGTTGTTATTGGTGAAGAAAAGTCCCACTTAGGTAGCTCACTTGGTGATGCTAAGGGACACAAGGAGCCTACAAGTTCACCTTCCATTGGCTGATAAAAAAAAGTATTGGTCAAGAAAAAAATCTTTTTTATTTGAAATTACCTAAATTTACCTTCCAAAATTTCTGTATATATATTAAATGGTGCCAAAATTCTCACCTTCACCCCAAAAAAAGAATTCACCCTTTAAAATTTCAAATATATATATAGTATAGTATAATTATAAATGTAATTGTGATTATATAAAATCTATAAATGATCATACCTAAGTCTTTTTGTTCTTGTCTTATTCCAATTATTCCTGCACGTTGACAAAGATGTGAATACGAAGTGAACTTAGTAGGGCGTTACTCTAATGACAAAACTGCATTGCTGACAAAGACATGAATAGGACGTTGCTCTTGGGGAGAGGCGGGGAGGATTGCTCTCCGGATAGGGTAGGAGAGGCTCTTATTCTTTTCACACAAATATGATTCAATGATATATCAGATTTTTTTTATATGTATATGATACATTGATATATCAGTTTTTTATAATACATGACTTAGGATGGATGAGTGGCTCAAGTGAGCCGGCATTGTTGAGTCTCCAAATGTCTGATTGCATTTATTATAGTTTTGATGAGATTAAAACAGTTATTTAATGATTTAATTGAACCCGTCTGTGATATTTAACTCACCTACTTAGTGTGCAGATTAAAACATTAAGTGTCTATATGAACTATTCACTCGTCTGAACTAACTTAAGTTCACACGTCTGAACTGAGATAAGTTCACTCGTCTGAACTAGCTAAGGTTCACTCGTCTGAACTAAGAGAAGTTCACTCATCTAATGAAGTCTTCAACCGTCTGATCAAAGGAAGACTCACCCGTCTAAAAGACTTTGCAACTGACGTCATCTCTTTGTTAAAGAGACAACCCGTCTAATGAAGCTACTCATCCGTCTAGTGACTAACATTAAAGAATACATTGGATGAAAGCTGTCTCGACTCTGATAAGGAACTTCAACAAAGTGCTTTGCCTGAATACAACTGCATCTTACACCAAAAGGGAAAGTCTTCCCTCTGCAAACAAAAAGCATGTATATAGACCTGCTGAGACCAAAGGTATATCAGAAGTCTGCATCACTCTAATGGAAGAGAACAAGCGAAGTTCCCTATGCTTTAATGGCTGATCAGAACGACTCTATTGCATTTATTGAAGATCTGCAAGAAGCCAAGCTTTCAGACTTTGTGTCTAATGGCTTTAAAATCTTGAAGCCTATTTAATGAAGAAGACTTTGAAGATTCAAGCAGACAAGAGAACGATCAAAGCAATCAAGAGCAATTACTCTGTACATTTATATCTTCATTCTTTCATTTTTTATTCTTCAATCATTTGAAGTTATTACGCAGTCTTTTAGAACTTCACATTTAATATACTCATCTGAGTGCTTGTGAAAGACTTGCAAAGTGTAATCTTTTTACAACATCTCTCAAACAAACCCGTCTGAGCCTGAAGAGGCTAAATGTGGAAACAATACTTGTCTGGAGCCTGAAGAGGCTAAGTGTGCAAACAATACTCGTCTGGAGCCTGGAGAGGCTAGGTGTGCAAACAATGCTCGTCTGGAGCCTGGAGAGGCTAGTGTGAAAACAATACTCGTCTGGAGCCTGAAGAGGCTAGGTGTGAAAATAATACTTGTCTGTCCTATAACCTAAATCAGTTATAGTGAGAAAAGTTGGTGCTGCTAAGGACTGGACGTAGCCTCATTGTTAAGGGGTGAACCAGGATAAAACCTGCTGAGTGATCTCTCTTTTCCTTAATTCTTTAGTTTGATTATTTGTCTTAACTATCATCTAACTGAAGGGGTTTATAATTGTGTTTATCAAACCTTTTTTTATCTTGCATGATTGTATGTTTTCTGTGAAAACCTTCAGACTAGTTATCAGTCTGATTGATCTGTCTGTGTTTACTCGTCTATTATAACCTATCTGTGCCTGCGAAAAAGTTTCTAAATTCCGCATAAATTTGTCAAACACCATTCAACCCCCTTCTAGTGTTTGTATCTGTCTATTTCAGGGATTACTCTTACACTAATAGCTTTTTTTTTTTTTTTTGATAAGGAAAAACATTCATTCATTCAAATTGATATAGTACATCGATGATAATACAGATCCAAAATTGCTAAAAACCGAAAAGGATGAAATTGCGACCAAACTCACAGCATCCAGGTTAAAAGCATAATACAGCAAAGTCAAATTGCCTACAAAAGTGACACCATCAAAGTCATTGGAATACCCATGCTTCCGGATCTGTAGCATTGAGACCCAAGTCTTGATCAAATCTGTGATAGATTGAAGCAGATCTGTTAATATGGAACAAACGAACACTGCACCAAGACGGGAATCAAACGGCACCGCATCAAGACGAGAAACCAAAAAAAACCACACCAAGACTACGAAAAACAAGGAAAAAACACAAAAAGATCCAGATTTATGTGGAAAACCCACACAAAAGAATCATATCTATGTGGAAAACCTACTTATGGAAAGGAAAGAAGAGAAAACGTGAAGTAAATGGGTGGTTTTAGGCCATACCCATTTAGGCCAAAATGGCCTAAAACCACCTCTGCCACGGTCTGTGAGAGTGTGAGAGAGACGAGAGAAAGAGAGAAGATTTTCTTAGGGTTTCGTAGACAACGGGGAGTTGATCCCTCTTACACTAATAGCTTAATGTTTGAAATGTTGTAAATTTTTTCCATAAAAACCAATCTTATTATATATGTTTAATATTTTTTTTTTAAAAAAAATTTATGTACATGTTAACTATTAAATTACATGCTTATAAATGTTTGACTGATCACAAATTTAGTTTACATGATCATTAAGATATCCAATAATTATGGTTTAATTGATGAAACTTTACGTTTATAAAAAGTTAATGAATGGGGTAAATATTCCAATACTTACATTTAGGTGATGCACATGAATGTGTTTATATACTATCCACATAGCAGTACAATTACCTAGAATGTTACATGTGTTCTTTATAATTCTATGTTGTTTAGAAAATTTAAGTGTGAGTTTTAAGCTACACATTATTGTTTAGGAATGGATAAAATGATGACTTTATATATGGTTGAACTCATAAACTTATTACATTAAGGTTTTTGGTTATAATAGGGAGATTGTTGGATATCTAAGTATGAGTTCCTAGCCCCACATTATTTAGAAAAAGATAAATAGACTGTTTTATAAGTGAATGGATCCATGAACTAGTGCTTCAAAGTTTTGGGTTAAAATATGGTGTGAAACTTTTTCAATATTTTGGACCCCTTCCCTTTAACAAGGGCTCTCAAAGTTACTCGTTTGGATTAGGTGATGAGTATCTCTATTACTTTTGTTGTTCTATAGTAGCCCATCCCATAGACAAAAATGAGAACTTTATATTTGGTTTCAAACCATCTAAGAGATTTTGTACTTCCCTCTTTCTAACCCATTGAGCATCTTACATTGAAGTAAGTTGTTTGATGTAGATTACTGAATGATGAATCACATCATGCATAACAAACATTTTCTTATTTAATAATTGGTACGGTCTTCAATTTTAGAATCAAAATATTTATATTCATGGGATGCTCATACAAAAGTGGACACCCAAATTCACACGTGGCCTAATACTGCAAACTACAAATAGACCATGAATCCTTTTGAGGAAATTCTCCACAAACTTACTTTCTCTTGTTCAGTACTCAGCACCAGTAAAATGAGAAGCATTTCAAAAGCAGCATGCTTCACTTTTGTTCTTTTTTTAGCATTACGTCATGTTGAAGGCCGTTCTCTTCATACCAGTGCTTCTGAGTTAGTTTCTAACGGAGTTGATGATGTTCAACAAGAAGACTCTTACATACATCTCAAAGACCAAGGGGTTGAATCTTCTGGTGGGAAGTACTGTAAGCAAATGTATGGCTTCTTGCCATGTTCCAATAACGTTGTTGGTCATCTGTTCCTAGTTTTGGTTTATGAGTACTTGTTATTCCATGGAGAGTCATATTTAGCTGCTGGAGGTGAGCAGATCTTCAAGATTCTTGGACCTGGTGTTTTTGGTGCTAGTGCCTTTGATATTCTTGGTGCCCTTCCTGAGTCCTTAATTCTTGTTGGTATGTTTCTTTCTTACTTCAAAGCAATTTTAGTAAGTGTTACAAGAATTTGCATACTTGGTTAAATTACTACTCTATATGATATAGGGCGACCCAAGGCACGAGAATCCCATCTGATGGGGTCCGGGAAAAGTAGATATATGTAGCCTTATCCCGTAAGAAGAAAGGGGACTTGAACCCGTGACCTATAGGTCGCAGAGTAACAACTTTACCATTGCGCCAACGCAACAACCTTATCATTGCGTCAAGGCTCATCCTCAAAATTACTACTCTATATGATAGTTTGATAACAGGTCTTTAAATGAACTTTTCCTAATCATTTATATGGTTCTTGTTTGTCATATCTTATTAGTTACTGGACTTTCCAGCGATAAGGAAAGTGCACAAGAGTATGCTTCCACAGGAGTTGGTTTGTTGGCTGGGTCATCCATCTTGCTTCTGACAGTAGTGTGGGGAACCTGTGTTATCATTGGCAAGCAAAAGTTGAAAAATGACTTTGAGTACTCTGATGGCTCAAATTCTTCTAGTGGAAGAATAAAAGAATCATTGACTGGTCTGCTCTTGGTTCTTTCTGTGTTTTTAGTCCCAGTCCTTTAATTATTTTCTAGTTAAAAAATTACATGGCTTCTGAACCACTTAATACTATCAGCATTAGCTGATTGGAATGATTCTAACAAACACTACTGATGATTCCCTCCATTTTAATGATTATAAGAAACTTTGTAGTTGGTACTTGTTTTTTGGTTTTAAATTCTTCATTAGCATTACCTTAATTCCTTAATTATATATAGTTATTTGATGTTTAATATGTAGCTCATTCTATTCCATTTTTGGTCTCTTTTTGATGGATTTATAGGTTATGGTATTACTATGGACGTAGAGACTAGAAAGATGGCAAGAATCATGATTTTCTCAGTTATACCACTTATTATAATGCAGATTCCCAGTTTATTCAAGTTCTCTTCTACTCCACGCAACGTGACCTTGATGATTGCTCTTATCGTTGCTGTCATTTTTCTTATCTCATACTTCATTTACCAGGTTTCTTATCTAACACTTTCTATTAGCATTTGAGTTGATCCTTATAGTAACTTTGTCAAATTGTTAAGTAAGAAAGCAAAATACAGTTATACACTATAGTTATTTGGAATTTACTGCCTGATTCTTCTAACTGAGTCCTAAGTGAAAAAGTAAAGGGAGAGTTCGAGAAATGACTAGTGGTAGTTTTAGTAAAAGAGGATTTTGGTTCATACTTTTAGAGTATTTTTAATATGTAGGAGTGAAAATGGGAGCTATTTTAAGGGAATGGTGAAGTATACCCCAACGATATGGTTATGGCCTTCGTACATCTACCCTCCCTATATCCATCATATGCGAGTCTCGTGAACCAGGCTGCCTTTTTTTTGTTTGAATTTTCCTAATGCCAAATTGACTTCTCTTATATTTATTTGATAATGAATATGCAGATCTTTAAACCTCACATAGAGAAAACAAGACTAGAATATATAAAACATGATGATTTAATATTAAGAATTTTCCAACGTGTTGAAAAGCAAACTCTGCAAAAGATCCTGACCGAGGATGGGACTCCCAATGTAACTGCCATAAGTGGGTGAGTGAGATTTCATTAAACATTTCTCAAAAGAATAAATGGCCATTTGCATAGTTTTCTATACAGGTATGTTGTACATTGTACATAACATATAATACTTCATCATGCAGGCTATATAATGAAATCAGTCAACATGAGGGCAAGGATTTATCAGCTTCTGAAGTAAAAGAGCTGTTGCTTGAGAACAAATTAACTGACACAAATATCAGAGAGGAACAAATAGAAGACATGTTAAAGATTTTTGACCGAAATGGTGACCAAATTATAACCAAGGAAGAATTTGTCACTGGCTTAACAGAATATATTAACCAAACAAGGCATGCTCTGGATAGACAGTACCTGCCAAAAGAATCACTGAACAAAATGTATCAGGTAGGTAATGCACCATGTGGCATGTTTGCTACATATTATACCAAGGTTTAAATGCAAGGAGTTAGTTCCCTTTGACTATAGGTCAATTTCAGAAAACCCCGAGTGGGTCAAAATTTAACAGCTTCACTCCTTAAACTTACAAAACCATGCCATGCATATTGACTTCCTATAGGGTATTTTCTGCACATACACAAGGGATTAAATTATACACTACTTTGCACAGTTTGTGAAGTTCATTAGTTGAGTTTTGAACCACAGGACTTTGCTAATATTAACCCTAAGTTGCAGGGAATGATAATTTCCTTGTACAAGCTACTACTATTTAAGAAAATGCAGGATTTTAGTCCTTTTGACATTGTTTGCAATTGATCGAATTTTAGCCCTTTCCTTTTATGCATGTATTTTTCACCTTGCTAACCAAGCAGATCCTTAATGTATTCTGATTTCTGAACAGACTTTTATTAAGCCATGGATTGAACACGTGAGAAAAGAACGTGAATTGAAGGGACATCTTATATCTGAAGTCTTAAGGCATGTTCAGAATGATATGGTTGGCATGCTGATCAATGATGAGGGCATACCTGATAAAAACGCTATCAAAAGGTCAGCATCTTGAACTGTATTTGTCATATGAGTAAACATTACACCTTAGATGTTCACTAACTTCAACTACGTAGCAAGAACCAAATGTCTAAATTGTAGATATGTTTTTTTTATCTAATAAAATAGAGATATTTTGGAAGGGCCTCTAAGTGGCGACAGTGCCCGAAAGGTTAGTCTCGGAACAATGATACTATGCTCAATTATTAAAAAATCCTAAGTTGATGAGATTTAGCTGTCTATTGATGACATTACAAAATCCTTAATGTTTTTGAGTATTTTTTGCATGTTCTCATAGCCAATGCATTGCAACAGGTTGTTTGAGGAAATTGATAGCAATGGGGATAACCATGTTTCAAGGTCAGAGATAAAAAAAATAGTCAAAGACATCCACTTTGGTAAGGTTGTAGATGAAGAGGAGGCAGTTTCAAAGCTCATTCAAGAGCTTGATCTCAACAGAGACAATGAAATTAGTGAGAAGGAATTTGTTGAAGGTTTTACAAAATGGATAAACTCTAATTCCAATCAAGCTGCTCACTCAAATCTACATCTCAGGGACATCATCAAGTATTTTCACTCAAACAACTTAACATTCTTCTTTTTTAATTGGCCAAACACTTGATCAATAATATAAATTTACACATGCACTTTGAAATTTGTTTGTGTATTAGACCTGGGAAGATGTTGAAAAGGTGATGGAAGAGAATCAAACCAAAGGAGTATCTGCATGGTTGAATGCTATAGCATATGTGGTGTTGGGAATTACTATATTGTCTCTCCTTGCTGAGCCCCTAATAGCAAGTGTCCAGAATTTCTCTGAAGATGCTGGAATTTCTTCTTTTTTCATCTCATTTATTTTAGTCCCTCTGGCTACAAATTTTAGAGAAGCAACCTCAGCAATCAAAGAAGCTAGCCATAAGAAGAGCAGCAATACTTCTCAGACAATGTATGAGGTTAGTCATCTTCTTGTGCCAGTTTCACTTCACTACTCTATTTATATACTTAAGGCATTTTTTTCCAGAAGCATCGAAGAAGCTTTTAATTATAAACTATTTTCAATACAAAATAAGTTAATCCAAACACACACTTATATGAATATTTGGGCCGTTGTGTTATTTTAACATTAGAATTTGGACACTGTATGTCACACCGTATCTCTTTATCTCTATCTCTTACTTTTTATCTTCTTTGTATATACGCATTTCAAAAATACATCAAAAAAACAAAGGAACATCGCATGTTGTCTCTATTTGGATGTTCAAAAATCATTTCTGGTATTTGGGTCAATACAGATGAGTTGTGATTTTTGGACAACAAAATTGTTGTACGGTATAATATTTATTTATTATTTTATTCTCTATCTTCCTTTAATTCATTACCTCAAAACATCATCCAAAATATGATATCCATACTTATTGTCATATTTTATTGTCAAAATATCGTTTCTGAGGCAGATTTATGGATCAGTGCTCATGAACAATATTCTTGGCTTTGTGGTGATCTCTATTCTTATATATGTGCGAGATATCACTTGGCAATTCTCAGCTGATGTGCTGGTTGTGGCAATTGTTTGTGCTGTAATGGGCCTCACTGCAAGTTTTTGCCCCACTTTCCCTCTTTGGACATCCATCCCTGCATACCTCTTCTACCTAATATCATTGCTTTTGGTTTTTGTTCTCAAAGGTGTTCTCAATTATGTTTAGGTGACTCTTTGGGAGCGAGACTAGCTGCTAACGAACACTGGATTATTAGCAAATATTATGTGGTTCTGCACAGTGCAGAATGTATTATGTCTTTGATTATCTAAATATATCTAAATATATACTCGAGATCACATAGATTTTTCATGGACAATTAATGTATTTTCATCGCAAATGTTTTTAAAAAAATTCAAATAAATCTTTGTATTTAATGAAATCCTAACAGAAAATTATATAAGGGATCAAATTACAAAAAATTTATGTGTTCAGGGATTTAATTACAAACTTTTAAAATATAAAGATTTATTTAAAAATTCTTAAATAATTCAGAGATATTCAAATTAATTAAACCTATAATTAATTATACACTTAATTGTTATTTCTGTTTTTTTAATTAAAAAAACTAGTCGTTTTGTGTAGGTGTTGTACAAATACATAACTACTTAGTGTGCATTTAATTAGATTGCTTTATTTTTGGATAGAATGGAATAAAAGAAAAGAAGCAACAAAGGTGAGAGGAAAATTCTCTCCGACGGTGCGGTCGTGCAGCTAAATGGGACCAACAAGATCAAAAATAAAAAAAATAAAAAAAAAAAGGAAAAGAGGAATTGAAATTTAGAAAAATCAAAAAGAAAGAAAGTGAGCCATGTCTGTGCGTGACACAGCTCTTGAAAGAAATAAAAATAAAGAGTAACACACGGAGAGAGTAACACACGGAGAGAACGTGATCGCACCGAGGTGAGGAAAAAGGCAGGGACTTCATGATTGATGTGTAAACTCCATTCTTTGTAAAGTTTTAGTATGTTATTTTTGGTATTGAAAGTTACATTTTGGTATAATTGTTGTTTTGTGTTTTCTTTAAATTGGGTTGTGATATCCATTTTGCAGAGTTTTTCTCTTATTGTTTGGTTGTGTCCACCTAATTGTTGATTTTATGTTTTTTAATGATGCTAGAAAGACTTGATGTAGCATTAATTTTTTTAGTGTAAGTATTTGATGGAATTGATCCCTTTTCTCCCTACTTTAAAAAGTTTTCCATATTAAAAATTATGGTGTCTTTAATATTTATTTTTCTGTCATTGATGTTGTGAAAAGAATATTTTTCTTGTGTTTATTTATCTGCAAAAATATTTGAAAACACAAGAAATAGAATGAAAATAATGTGATATTTTAACAATTATTTCTTAAAAGAGAATATCCCTAGTATCTGATTATGTACCTCCTAATATTTATTTTTTTTTGGGTACAGTATCCTAATATTATTTATTACACTAATCAATAGTCAGCCACAATAATAATATATTTCTGCCCTCCGAGCTCTAAGACCTGAAAATTTTACAATATCAATAGTTCAAGCACGCATATCCACCTGTCCTAATAGTATATAGTCATAGTAATATATACCTAACATCAGTCAGGCCTCAAGTTTCACATCAATCTTCCTCATGAAACTGACTATATGTACAACCAGTCACAAGTACTAATCCGAAATGACCATTATAACCTTAGAGCTGGTCAAAAGATCCTTGTGTCTCTCCCTTATCTACACCTATGTCGTCGCTTCTAAATCTATATCAGTGTCGTCCAAGTGAAGCTGCAAAAGTTTAAAGATCCTTGTGTCTATCCCTTATCTACACCTATGTCGTCGCTTCTGAATCTATATCAGCGTCTTCCAAGTTAAGCTGCAAAAATGTATCTAAACATTTACAATACAACAAAGAGAAACAAAACACAAACCGGAGGTAAGATGTCTATAATCCAAGAAAGAGTGGCAATAGAGTAGAAATAATGCTTAGGAATAAAACAGGGTGCATAAGCAAAATCCAACAGGTAAGACAATTCAATAATAGATTTATCCATTTACATATTAATCGAATATCTGCTTACAATTTGTCATAACACTGATAGATGAAATGTGAATGCAATATTGGTGCACATGCATGATACCCAAATTGACTCAACTCCATAGAGTGACAACATCATCAGAGGAGTGATCACGAGTACATGTTCCTTGTCCACTAAGCCCATTAAGTGCTATCAATAAACTGGCGCGCATTACAGCTTTACTAGAACACTCTTCATTGATTCTGAATAGTTTAGTGACTCATCGGGATCGTTATGTGTGGGAATCGACTTACCACAGCTCGGAGGAGCTACCACCCGACCCTCCGTGGAGTTTCGTACAACATGCGTCCCTAAGGTCCATCATGACCTCCATCATTGTACTCGCCCCCGCACTTTGGGTGTAACTCACTCTCATTTACTCTTTCAACAGTGTGCAATGCTTAATGCTTGATCATGCTAGTGTTCAATAATTTATTGTCATCAAGAATATTAATCTTTTGATCAAGTGATAAGCATTTGAAACCACATAATCATAATGCCAATCAAACAGTACATATCGATGGTTTAAGCAAGAATTGTTCTTTATCTATAATTAGCATCCTTTCAAGTTTCACATTCTTCTATACCGTTATGGGCCCAAGTCAGATAATGAGGCCCAATTTCATGGTTTAATTCATTTCTTTTCTTTATGGGCTTTGCTAAGGGCAACCCCCATGAACAGTGCATTTATCAAAATACCCCTTTAATTTTTTTTTGTCATTTGGCTCACTCGCAAATATATTATTTGCGAGTAGGAAAAATGTTTGCACTCTCGCAAATATGTGAGTTATTTTTTGAGAATTGCTCACTCGCAAATATCATATTTGCGAGTGAAGAAAAATTTTCTTTACTGGCAAATACCTTATTTGCGAGTATTGGATGATTTCGCAAATAAGGTATTTGCGAGTGTGAAAAAATTTTCTTCACTCGCAAATAAGGTATTTGCGAGTGGGTAATTTTTTTTTAGAATCTCGCAAATAAGTATAGCATTTTCGCAAATATTTTCTTCACTCGCAAATATGATATTTGCGAGTGAGTTATTTTTTGAGAATTGCTCACTCGCAAATATGATACTTACGAGTAAAGCAAGTAGTCGCAAATATGATATTTGCAAGTGAAGAATAAAAAATGCCTCTTTGATGGAATATTTTGATAAATATACTATTCATGGGGATGCCTTTAGTAATTTGGGGTGCCCTTAACAAACAAAGGCCTTATCATTTCTTCTCCGCATCATGTTGTATGTTGGGTCTCATAGGCTAATCCGGTTGGGGCCATGTAGGCCTATTAGGTGAGTGATTCATGTGAAAGGAGAGAAAACGTTATCCCATGTGAGTGCAAGTCATGTATCTCTATACAGTAAAATAGGCTAGCAGCCCAGAACAGTACAAAGGAAACAAATACGACAAAGCATGCTAAACAAATGCTCAATACACTACTCTTTAATACTAACTTTGTCTAGGATACTACGATATATACATTTGACTAACAAAATCAGTCTTATTATGATTTATAATTGCTAGTACCATTGTTATTTCAGTGCTTAAGAAGCATAAGAAAGATTATATCTTCATACCTTTTCAACAAACCTAAGAATAACAATATTAATTATTAGACGTATACGGTATACAACTGAAGACGAATATTTCAAAGGCAAAACTGCCAACGATAGGAAAATTATAGGTACACGAAACACAGGTAATGTCTAAAATAATTATCTAAAGTAAAAAAAATTGGATTGTCCTTGATGTCATCTTTTGCAAAAGAAAACTAGGCCAGGGCCCAAAAAGTGTTAACATAGAATACAAACAGAAAATAGTCTGCAAATAAAGAAAATAGGCCAACTTCTAAGTGCATGATTGAAACAAAAGTAAAGAAATGCTTCCCATAAAAAATCACGGTGAGAATGACACAGCAAAAGCGGAAGCAGGTGGGCGTCACGTCCAACAAACATGCTCTAAGTAATTTATCCTTGTTTGGATTATCACTTCTAATTGTTTTTCCTATTTCTAGATTTTTCTATCCTAAATACTTATTTAAGATAATTAACTAGTCCTTGTTTTCTAAAGATCTTACTAACTAAGAAAACTTTACTAATTCATTTTTCTATCATAACTTGTATGCTCCAAAAATTATCCTAGTTGTGTAAATTACCTTTTTGGCCAACTTCGACCTTGTCGAACACCGAGCATCTCTTCTGCAAATTGTGGTTCACATTGGATTTTAAAAATTATTGAACGTCAACAAATTGACAGCACACCTTAGAGCTGCAATTTTGAAAAAAAAAGAGAAGAAAATCCTAGAAATCAAACCATTTTTTTCCTGATTCCAAACCCCACCTTTTCCCCCTATCAACACAAACACAAACTCAAAACCAAAAACTCGAATCCACAAATCAAAACCAAAAACACTATCTGGGGTTTCTTCTTCTCGGGACAAGGGAAGGGAAAAAGCAAAGAATTTATGCTAGCTTAATATCACTTCTCCTGCTTTCGTTGGCACAACTGCATCCAGTTTTGACCCTTGTGCGACAAAGAGGAAGAATCAGAAGATGGGGGGTTATGACAGTGAACGCAAGTTGTTGAAGAATAAAGAATTCTCACATTCCTTCGAAATATGCATAAAGAATTAGTTATAATATTTGGATAAACATCTTTTTATGAGCTAGTTTTTAGAATGGATTTAGGTCCAATTATTCTAATATGGTATCAGAGCAAATAGACTCATTAACTTCATAAAAAAATATTAAAATAAATAATAATAAAAACAAATGTCCAAGTATAAAAATGTTATCCAACGTGTGACATTTGAGACTTTTAAGAAGAAAAAAAAGCACAAGTAATAAAAATATACAAAGCCTCTAAGGTTAAAAAAAAAAACTTGAAGTACAAACTCAAGTTGACGGAACAAAATAAGTAAGTCACAATTGGATCAAGTCAGTCGGACTTGAGGGGACATGTTAAAGAAGTCTCACATTGATTGGAAATATGAGCAAAGAACCATTTATAATATTTGGACAAACCTCCCTTTATAAGTTAGCTTTTAAAATGAAGTTAGGTCCAATTATTCTAACCCATCCAAAAGAGTTTCATTATCTTCAACTCAGTAATACATGCCACAATGTCATTATCCATAAGTTTTTTATTTTTTAGAAACAATACTCCCCAGGGTACACTCGCCAAGGGGTTGTTGGAGATTCCAACCGGTAACCATCCTTAGAGTAAGGGTATGTTTGGGAAAGCTAAAAAAAAAAGATTATGCTATTGTGATAATCGATTATAATTAGAATCTATTTTTGTTTGGGTCTGTTTGCTGAAAAGCGATTTCAAGATAATCTTTTTCGTTTGGATGGTCTAAAAAAATTACTTTTTACATAGTAAATTACGAAAAAGGGTATGAAGTTATTTGTATAATTTAATAATATTTATTTGGAAGTTAGTTTTGTAGGGGTAAATAGGGAAGAGAGTTTTGAGAATAAGAAATAATCAAATCATAACAATCTTAAGCTAAAACAAATTAGATGACATAAAATAATTTTTTTCCCCCAAAAAAAACTTTTTTATAAATTTAAGTTAATTGCCAAACATGATAGATTATATATGAAACAGTTTTTTAGCCAAAAAATAGCTGAAATGGGAAAAATCAAGCGTTCCCAAATAAGCATTAAGGGCATTTATGAATGGATCTGTCCAAGGTAACAACGGCGGATGGTTGAAGAAGGTGGGTGGGTTCCAAACTTTTTTTTTCCAAATATTTTAACTAAAAAAATTATAATTATTTTTGTAATACTCTGAGGCTCCCCCATTAACGTTGAATGGTGTCCCAAAAATATTTGGGGAAGAATATAAAGTTTAATTGCTATTTATTATCAGTATAAAATTTTTTTACATTGTCAATCAATCAAAAATTATGTTATGAGTGATTTTTAATATAGTTAAGGTAAGAGACAAATACTTTAACTTATGTGGTAATTTTTTATCGTTTGACAGTGTAAAATTTTTTTACACTGATAGTGTATACCAATTAAATCCAACACGTTGTAAAGTGGGTAGTTCTAATCCTTCATTTTTAGTATTTTTAATTAAAATTAAATGTAAATGAAGCAATCTCGACCATTAAAATATTAAAGGGTGAGAATGGGCTTACTTTACACTTCAAAGTGACTAAGATCACTTTAGACGAGCCAAATCCATAAAAATGGATAAGGGATAATTGGAGGATTATGCTAGATATAAATTATTTATAAGCATGTACCTAAAATGTAAACTTTTACAATTATGCTGCAGATGATTGGTGGGGGTTACAGTGCCAACCTAGTTTGAATGACTTCCTTCATTGTGATTCCTTTACATACTAAGTTGTTTTGTTTACAAAAAAGCTCTTGACAAAACTGGATAAAAATCCTCTCCATTTTTCATCTCTTCATTTATGTTCATTTCCAAAGTTTTGAGAAAATAAATGTGTATTATACATGAGTTGAGATACTCTCCATTTCCCCTCTTCATTATTATAATTTTAGGGGTATAAACATGATAATGTAATATTAGATGAGGTCCAAATATCCTCTATACACCTCAAACCTAGTGGACCTCTCCATGAGAAATGGAGAAAATCTTTACTCATTATACATGTGTGTATAATCCTCCATACATTTATCATCCCAAAACTTTAGAAATGGACATCTCCATTTCTCATGAGAAATAGATAGGATCTGTACTGTGACAAAACACGTTAGTATAAAGTCATTTATTTATGAGAGTCTATTAATTTATAACTTAAAGCTTATGAGAGATTTCATCCTAAACACATTACATGATCACCCACTATAAAATTTTCGAGTAAAGATCCTTTCCATTTCTCAAAAGAAATGGAGGGTTCTATTACTATAGTTTTAGGTGTATAAAGACATACATTTCTAAAATGGATGACATTTATTAGGCTTTTATGTTCTTTATATACCAAAAATTATAGTAATGGAAGCCTCCATTTCTTTTACCCTCCATTTAAAGAATTTAAAGAAATGGAGAAGAACTCAACTCAAAATTTTCATATACAAGAATGTTTATTTAAAATGAAAAATACAGAGATCCTAATCTTGTTTAATTTCAATATTAATATACAAGTTCTTGGGGCCTATTTGGTTTAGCCATTTCCAGTTATTTCCTGTTTTTATTTTCAGTGAAAATAGAAAATAGACTTTAAAATGTGTTTGGTTGAGTTTAATGAAAATGTTTTCACAATTGGGTCCAAATCTGAAAACCAAAAAAATTGTTTACAGTGTTTCCTTCACAAAGTTTTGAAAATATAAAATGAAAATAGAAAACAGGAGTTAAAAACAAACGTATTTCAAAATTTTCAAAATTTGGAAATGGAAACAATTTTCAGAAGGAAGATTCTATGGTATCCAACCCTTGCATATGTAGACCAATCAGATGGTGAGGACTTAGCCCTATATGACATTAACATGACTCAATTAATTAAGATGACACATTATAATTTAACATAGAATACTCAAACCCTCTATTTTTCAAGAATATCAAATAGCAATATCCTATTCAAAAAATAGAATTAAAAAATAAAAATAAAAAATGAAAATACAAATCAAACATACATGAGTTAAAAAAAGGAGGAGAAATGTTGTGCCACATAAGAAAAAGGATATATTTTTAAATACATTGTTATTTCAACAACTCAATCAGACAACAATTCGCGATAAAGTCCGTTCGCATATCTTGGGATTATCGTTCAAAATTGTTGTTTATAAAACTTTTTCCACTCCGAAAGATGCAAATCTTTGGTTAGTGATGCAAGAAAAGTAGAAAACTACTCACTGATTGCATAGTTAATTTCGTGGAAATTCAAGGATAGAGAAAGTCGACTATAATAGAAATAATGAAGAATATTGAAATTATTATTAGGCTAAAATATACTTTGATGTTTTATATTTTGATCAAAATTCATTTTGATTTTTTATCTTTTAAAAGATTCATTTTAGTTCTTTATCTTTGAAACGTTACAAAAAATGGTTCTTGTCGTCTCCCTTCCAATTGTTGACGAAAATTTCTGATGTGTCACGTAACTCAGTTAACTCATCCTACTTGCATATGAAAAAAATATATTTTAATTAAAATTCAGAATTATAAAACTTAATAAAAAAAGCCTTTTCTCTACCCTTCGGAGCAACATGACGACAACATGAAAGAGAGAGGAAGGTGATGATGGTGCTCTGGAAGAGGGATGCATCTCAACACAGTTACCATTTCATAAAAACGAGTTCAAAATTGAGAAATCAAACAAACAATTTGATGTTAGGGTTTTAAATTGGGGCTTTAGGTTTCAAACCATTCGAGGGGAAATGTAAAGTGGTGAAAAAGAGAGGGGAATAACTCACCGATCGAAGAAGAAAAGAGGTGGTGGCAACAGTGTGTTCCTAGACGGCGGAGAGTGGCATCTCAACACAGTTACCATTTCATAAAAACGAGTTCAAAATTGAGAAATCAAACAAACAATTTGAGGTTAGGGTTTTAAATTGGGGCTTTAGGTTTCAAACCATTCGAGGGGAAATGTAAAGTGGTGAAAAAGAGAGGGGAATAACTCACCGATCGAAGAAGAAAAGAGGTGGTGGCGACAGTGTGTTCCTACACGGCGGAGGGTGGGCGGAGACACAACGGTTTCTGACCAATGGAGATAAGGTCAAGTTGGGTGAGGGTGAGGGTTGCTGATTTGCTTTTTATTTTCCGAATCAACCTTAATTGTCTTTCATTGCAGACAAATGCTTTTATTTTTTAGAGTCGATTACTATGGGGGCCTTAATGAGATGCGAAGAGATGTGATGTAAGTGCTTGAAGGAAGCTATTGAACTTCTACTCCAAATTGTTAGAGTAAGCATTTTTTATAGCTCCACTCACGGTCTCAGTTCGGTTGGTAGAGGGTTTAACATTTTTTATGGGTCGATGAGTGGAACTAATTTGGAGTTGCAGGAAGCTAAGTGGATTGTTCAGAGATGGTCATTCACAGTGAAATTGGGGAAAAAGATAGTTTTTTTTTTTTTTAATCAAAAAAAGTCTACGGAGGATGACTTAATAGAGTTACGTGTCATATCAGAAATTTCGGTCAACAATTAGAAGAGAGATGACGGAAAAGATCATTTTGTGTAACGTTAAAAAGATAAAGACCCAAAATGAATCTTTTAAAAAATAAAAGACCAAAATGAATTTTGACCAAAAGTATATTTTAACCATATTATTACTATTAAATTTATCTCTGTCCAAAATTTAATAGTTAAAAGTATGGAGACAATGAAGTTATCATACATTAGAGTACCTTAAAATAAAAGGCCTCCCCTCATTACCTGAAAACTTCTTTCAGTCTAGAAGTTTGGAATTTGACTCGAGATCAATAGATGAAAAAGAAATTCCTGTTGACTTGAAATTTTTTGTCAGCTTTCTTCTGCCTATAAAGAGGGACATAGATGATGAGCAACGATCAGCTGTCATGGAAAACATGCATAAGTTTGTTCCTCTCCTTTGTTTTATGACCATGTTTAAAATTGTATTAGGAAATGTAGCAGATCGTCATGAGGGCATAATAGGAGCTATTGCAGACAACAATTCCCGCAATGGTAAAGAGGAGATAGTGGCTATTAAGATGGCATTGGAGGATTTCTATCATTACAGCAATCAAAGGTTTGTTCTAAAGACAGGAAACTCTCAAGGGGATCCCCTTCAGGCTGCTCTTGCAGGTTTATATTTCTCAATCTTCTTCTCTCCTTATTATCTTTAATCGCCGGACCTTGATATAATTTGCACATTACTTTATCTACATATATATAATATACTTCTACCATTCCAATTAATCATATTGTTGGAAACGCCATCATAATTTCCCTCCTCCGCGAACTCAAAATAGGCACTACACCATGCGGAAGCGTAAAATAAGCGTAGTAACAATACTTGAAATTTTTAACCTGAAAAACCTCCTCAATGTGACCAAGGAAAAATCACGGGACCCGCATGCCACTTAAACTTTCACTATAAAATAATGGGAATACAAAAATACAATGATGTTGTATCTTCAATTTGTGAATAACACTCACAAATTAGCTCACTATTTTTCTCTCTTAGAAACTCTCTCGAAGGTTATCTCTATTTTTCTCTCACACTCTTTCTGTAGTTGTGAGGCTTTGTTGTGCTTCTCTTCTTCTCATGCTTGGTGCCTCTATTTATGGAGGGGTTGCACCAAGTGCAATTTGCTTCAATTAAATTCACCTGAAGGATGCAAAATGGTTGGATGGTTGGAGGTTGAAAATTTTCAACCTTGCATTTAATGCTTTGGCTGGATTTTCAACACATATATTCACATATAACAATTTCTTTGTAGAAATACAATGTAAACAGACTTTTAGTACAAATACAAGAGACTTAAAATAAGTCATATACACAATTGTCTTAGGAATTATTCCCCTCCTAGGATAGTTATATCTGTTTTTTTATACCAAATAAGAAATAAATATTTAATTTTCCAGACATAATTTCAACCATCATTCCTTATATCTGTAAAGAAAGAAAAATAAGGTACAGATTCATTTAATTCTAATCCATTGTTTTGCAGCTAGAGATCTTATTGATAAACAGTACGTGCAAGCAATTATAGGACCACAAACATGGGAAGAGACAACTTTAGTGGCTGAGGTTTGCAGCAAAAATATGATTCCAGTTGTATCTCTTGCTGATTCAACACTAAAGTGGGCAACTTTGAAGTGGCCCTTCCTGGTGCAAGCCACACCTAGTCAGTTTAAACAGATGAAAGGAGTAGTTTCTATTGTTCAGTCTTGGGACTGGTATTGTGTAAACATAATATATGAAGATAGGGATGCTTCATCCACCGGAGTTCTATCTCATCTCTATAAAGACCTAAATGAAGCAGGTGTAGAAATAAGCAATATTTTAGCCATCCCTCCTTTTGTTTCCTCTTCATTGTCCCAAGAACTTGAGAAGCTTAGAGAAGGGCAGTGTAGAGTCTTTGCTGTTATTAATTTGTCCCAACCTTTGGCCATAAACCTGTTTGAAACTGCAAATAAAATGAATATGATGGAGAAAGATTATGTGTGGATCATAACTGATCCTTTCACAAGTCTTGTCCATTCCTTGAATGCATCCACTATATCCTCAATGCAAGGGATCATTGGAGTCAAGAGCTACTTCCCAAAAATAGGGCAGCAATATGAAGACTTCTACCATAAATTTTGCCAAATTTTTAGTTCAGAGAACCCTGGAGAATTTAACAATGAGCCGGGGATATTTGCAGCCCATGCCTATGATGCTGCATGGACTGTGGCTCAGGCCATGAGCCAAACCAACAGTAAAGGGGGCCAAGTTTTACTAGATAAGATTTTGCTTAATAATTTTACTGGCTTAAGTGGTAGAATTCATTTCACTGACCAAAAGTTAGCAGCTTCACACACTTTTCAGATCATCAATATGATAGGGAACGGCTTCAAGGAAATTGGGTTCTGGTCAGATGGACTAGGATTCTCAAATAATATTGGCCAAAATGCTACTTGCAATTCTTCAATGAAGGAGCTTGGACAAGTTTTGTGGCCAGGAAGACCTTGGGACACTTCAAGAGGATGGGCCCTGCCAACTGTTAATAAACCACTAAGAGTTGGGGTCCCCACTTTGGCCACATTGAAACAATACATAAATGCAACTCAAGATCTATCTAAAAATACTACCTTCTTTCAGGGATTTACTATTGATCTTTTTAGAGAAACTGTGGAGTCGTTGCCCTACCATTTTCCATACAAGTTCTATCCTTTCAATGACACCTATGATAATTTGGTGAAGCAAATTTATTTGAAGGTAAGAATTTAAATTATATTATTCTTGCATGAATTTGTTAGTCAGAAATTATCTTGTCACTGCACCTTTGTAAATTTAAATTTCATGTGTCATCATGCCCTTTCTTTCACTGTAGAAGCAGTAGACTTATTCATTAGCATGTATCAAGCTTTTCTTGAAACACTGGCTAATGAATGACACTTGTTTCTCACATCTGCACTTGCTTATGCTTGATGCAGAATTTCGATGCAGTAATTGATGTAACAATAATTTCATATCGATGTCAGTACGCTGAATTCACTCAGCCTTACACTGATCCAGGAGTGGTGATGGTAGTCCCTCTTAAATCAAAAGCAGGACATGGAGCTTGGTTATTTGTCAAGCCTTTTACGAAGACCATGTGGATTCTAATAGTGGTCATGATAATCTACAATGGTTTTGTTCTATGGATGTTAGAAAGACAACACTGCCCTGAGATGAAGGGCTCCATTTTGAATCAAACTGGGACCATGGCTTGGTTGACATTGACCCCTCTCATCAACTTGAATGGTAATTTGAGATTTTATACAATTATTTGTAGGTTATTCAGTTAATACTGATTTGGTTTATTTGACTGAACATAGACATAGGGGACAAGTTACACAACAATTTATCAAGGATAGCTATGCTGGTCTGGCTGTTTGTGGCACTTATCATAACACAGACTTACACAGCTAACCTTACCAGCATGTTAACTGTTGAAAGGCTTGAACCCACAGTAAAGGATGTTGATCAGCTCCGGAATAGCAATGCCATGGTTGGATACAATAGAGGATCTTTCTTGAAAAACTATCTGCAGGAAGTGTTACATTTCAACCTTGCAAACATGAGGCAATTTAGCTCGCTTGAAGAGTATGCTGAAGCTTTCAGAAGGAAAGAAATTGCTGCTGCCTTTCTAGAAGGTCCAGGGGCTAAAATTTTCCTTGCAAAGTACTGCAAAGAGTTTATTCAAGCTGGACCCATTTATAAAATTGGAGGATTTGCTTTTGTATGCATCAACACTTCTGTTTGCTTTCTATTTCTTACATTTCTTTTCTCTTTGTTAGAAGTTTGTTTAACTTTTGTTGTGTTGCCATGTGTTTGAGCTTTGTAGGCATTTCCAAGGGGATCTCCATTTCTTCCAAGTGTAAACAAAGCACTGCTAGATTTATTTGAAACTGGCAAGCTACGGGAGTTAGAGAACAGAATGCTTGCATCAGAGAAATGTGAAGACACAAAACCAGATGGAGAAACTGCAAGCCTTAGCCCCAACAGCTTCTGGGCCCTCTTCACATTGACAGCAGGAACATCAACAATTTCTCTCTTGGTTTATGTTATTAGTATGAACTATACAAAAAAAACCTGGAGACTAATGATGGTAATGATTCAACGATGGAGATATCCAAAGAGACAAATCTCAAGAAGAGTTACTGATGTTTCAGAAAGTCCCACAAACTCTCCAAACACACATGCTATGCCAACCCGGGTCTAACCATGTCATGTCACTTTGGTTGAGGAGTGGAAAAATGATATTGTACAAATGAACTTGCTAGTATGCCATGATAAGAAAGGGTGGGGTAAGGGTAAAGCTTTTAGGTTGAACACTTATTAAACCAAAAATGTTGTAAATATGTGTCTAAAAGTTGTCAAATTAAAAACCAGAAGTTTAAGATATGCATCCCTACAACTAAAACTACTGCTTCAAAATGATTGCTTAGTATCTCAAAGCCCTCCATAGCTAAGACAATTTTGAATGGGATTTTAATTTTCTTCAATAGTCGATGCAATAATATAAGATAGCCAAGAAAGATATCAAGAAGGCAGTGAGCCAAATGAGAGCTAGAGCTTTTGACAGGTTATATTCTAACAAAACCAATTTTAACAACACTTTAGTTTTAATAATGAAGTATTCAAACATGATTTATTTATTACAAACTCACTTTAAATCAAAACTAAGTTTGTGAAACCTAATACATCAAAACTCACTTTTGCAAATGAGTTTCAAACACACCCTTTAGTGGGTCTCACATAAAATCAACAAATAATACAAAGAATATTGAATAGAGTTAAAAAAATGTACTAACGTTATTAGTTGAAGTATCAAAGGGTTTGAAGCGGTACGATCCTCCTAATTTTGTATGCGTATCTAGTATGAGCGAGGTTATGTTTGACAAGGCACCAAAGTAGCTTATATAAGTTAGTCAACTATAGCTTAAAAAATGACAAGATTTTGCCCTTCCCTAATTAATATTCTTATTTTTAGCTTTAATGTTAAATAATCCTAAACAAAATCTAAGGGATCAGCTTACACCCCAAAAAATTTATAACTATTACACCCCCTTCTCAACCATTAAAATACTTTAAATTTGGCAGCTCTGCTTTCATTTATTCACTTAAACACTCACGTGACTCCTATGTCATTTCTTTTCTCCACTTTCTCTTCTTTCCCCCTCTTTACACTCTCCTTTTTCTCTTCTATCATTGCAAACAACCACCGTCGCACAGCGGAACCACTTTCTCTATCACCTTGGATGTGCATCGTTGAGGCTGGCAAAGGGGCAAGTGGGAAGGCAACATGATTGCGTTTCATTTCTATTCGATATAGTCATCGCATTTGTCGATGGAAAAACTAGCAATTGGGAACATTTATTACAAGAAGATAGCAATGTTAAACTTATATTTTCTGAGGATCATTTTAATTTTAAATCATATTTACTAAAAAAAAAAAAAGGAAGGTTAGTTCCGTTTCAAACTTTAAAATCTTATGAGATAAAAGTTAGGAAATTCAAGTCTACCATCTAATGCATAGGGAGAATCAGAGCAATTGGGAAGAAGAGCCGACCACTACTGTCCTTTCTTGCTTGTTGATTGACAGTAAGGAAGGCGTACTTTCCCTTGCTTTCTTTTTTGGATGTATACAGATTTGGTTTCTTGTGCGGCGGAGAGGTCAAGTAAGAGAGGATCTGTGTTAGGTAATAATCTGGGTGGGTGAAAGAGGCAAAACAAATCCCAACTCGTTGGTTATACTACTTGATAGCTTGATATTTTTAGCTACAACAACACTGATCGGTAGCAATTGATATTAAGCATATTTTAATATTTTTGCTAAAATGAGGTGGGAATAAAAGTTTTTCATGTTTGGCACATTCGATAAAAAATCATTCTCAGTATATAAAAGATATTCGAGAATAAAATTTGTAAATGAAAGTTGAAAACTTCATTTCCATATGTGAGGGCGTGAAAGAAATATTCATGAGAAAGAAATTAATAAAAAATTTAGTTTACCTAAGAATAAAATATTGCATGAATCCAATGTCACCTGAAGGAAACAATTGTTATTTGTTTCCTTAGAAGGCATCCGAGTAATCTTCGAGCAGTCTCAACTGTTTGATGTAATTTTCAAGTTAGACTTAGAAGACTTCCTACCATAGTTGTATAAATCGGATTGACCGATTCAACCAGAGAACCAGTCAAGTGACCAATCTGAGAGGACCTTAAAACAGAGCCTCTTAAAAATCAGTCTGGAACCAACTGAACCGATTTAAAACCAACAAAACCAATCAAAATTGGTGGTTTGACAATTTATACTGGTTGAACAAAAGAATCAAAACCTCCCAATTTGGGAGAAATAAAAATAATGAACTAAGGGAAGGTTTTGGAAGATTTTGGAGGGCTTTTTAAATTCTTTTTATATCCTTCTTTCTTTTAAAAAACTCTCAAAATGTTTTCCTCTCTCCTTCCTTCCTCTCCCAACTCCCAAACAAACTCAAAGGGAGCGTTTGGTAGGGGATTGTTTTTAGTTTCCCAGGAATCTTAAGTTGGGAATCCTATATTCCCATGTTTGGTATGTTGTTTTCGAAAAAGCATTCCATGGAAACCAACATTCCCAGGAATGTTTTTTTGTCTATTTCCCCCCAAAAATATTTCTATGGGGAGGGATGGGAATCCTATTTTCCAAGTTCTTGAAAAAGTTTTCATTAGTGAAAAAGACGTTTACGTCCCTAAAACTTTCTTTGTTGCCTTTGTCTTTTGAACTCTTTGCTGACTCCTTCTCTCTCTTCTGCCTAAAAGGCTATCCTGTTTGGGTTGTAACTTACATGGTGAGACTCTGAATATTAATGAATTTGAATGGAGGTGACACTTACAAATAATATGTCTCTTGAAACCAAAAAAATAAAATATCATTGTTTGTTGCAATTGGAAAAAATAAACTTTCCAGGAATGAATGGATTTATTACCTATATATTATATAAGATTATATATATATATATATATATATATATATATATATATATAATATATATTCTACATATATATTTCTTTTGAAGTAGTGAAAGACTCATTGCTCAATGATGTGTGTAGAGTTTGATAAAAATGTGATTCGACCAACCAAATTAAATCAATTGAATTAAATTAAATTTTGTTTGCCTCAATAAATAGAAGCAAATTACCGACCAATTTCTAAAATAGAAAAATTGATAGTATTGATTTGATTTTTTTAAAAAATAAAATAAAATAAAACTAAACAACGATATATACTCATACTGCCATATATAGTTGACAAAGAGACCACTTTTCTTCCCTAACATAACAGTTATCTTTTTCTTATGATTTACCAACAATTTACAAACTAACTATCATATACTCATCTCATTCAAAAAAAAAAAAAAAAACTATCATATACTCATCAAGCATCATTACCGAATTAATTATAAGTAGCGAAAGTTGACAAAGTTTAAAAAATTAAGTCTTTTGGTTGTTAAAAATTTTTAAATAGTGATGTTATCATACTTTTCATATATAGTAAGCTAGTGAATTACTAGATGAAGATTAACTCAATGTTCGAATCTAATAAGTAAATATTCTATTCTTGAGCCCCCCAAAAAATATATTCTATGCTGCTGAAATGACTTATTCTGAAGACCATAAATATTTCCATATCTTACTTGGTCGATCAACTGACGAGTAGAAAGTAGATTTTTTAGTCATTATGTGCGATTTTCAGGTTCTAGTATTGAATTTTTTTTTTTTTCTCTCCCAAATTCTTTGCGTGGGAAAGTCTTTGGACTTTCTTGAAACTTGGAAGTTTTCTGTCCACGCGCATGTAGAAATTTTCAACCTCTTTGGTGCTAATTAATACGGAGTACAAATTAGTCAAGTGAAATTGTTTTTGCTCGGGGTAGTATGGATTTGAGTGTTGAAAAGTTGATTTAAGCATCGAGAGAATATAACAATATGTGATTCCTGTATTATTGATAACTTTCTTCCCTACTTAGTTTTGATACTAATTCAGAGACAGTCCAAATATAGCTTAATGGACGTAGAGGTCCACCAAAGGAGAGGAGGACATGTAAAAAGGACAAAAAATGTTTCTTATATAACCTAAACCTAGTAATTAATGAAAATAAATTCTTAGAAAAAGCATAAAATATCTATTGAATAATTTTAACTGATCATAAAACTAATGTTATATGTGTGCATTAAAATAATTAAAAAATAGTTTTTTTACATAAGATTAAAAAATAGTTAAACTTAATTTTTATGTTTACTTACATTACTATAACAATTTATATTAAGGTGTCATTAACACAAATATAAACAACGGTCAACAATGACCTATTTAGCAATGATTTGAACGAAAGTGTACTTCACATTTGAATTTTTTAATAATTCTCATAGGTTGCAATTAATTATGATTTTTCTATTTTGTGAAAAATAAGCTAATATTAATTATGATCCATTTGAACATAATTCAAAGTCATAGATTTTGTTGGGATTAGTTTCTTGCGGATGTTCATGTGGATTTCTTTCCTGCAAATTTCCTCCAGATTTGGGTTCTTGCGGATCTTTTCGTGGATATCCTTTTCCTACAAAATTTCCTGTGGACTTGCACCTGCGGATTTTCCCGCAAGAAATAATTACTGAAGAAGGTATTTCTTACGGATTTCCCCCTAGGAAAATCCACTGGAAATTGATTTCCTGTTGGTTTTTGGTCAATATCGATAGGAAAATCCATAGGAAATTGTGTTTATATAACAAATGGGCTAACTTAAGTTATTGGATCTTGCAGCTAATGGTAAGTATATACCAAATAGACTAACTTATGTTTGTTGATATACCAAACATATTAAAAAGATAAAATAAAAAGATATAAAGTAGGTTTTTTTTAAAAGAAAAAAATATGTTTTTGAGAGGCTTAAAGCAAGGGTCTCACTTGCTTTACCCTTAGGCCGGGCATGTTAACGACAATGGACTGGCACATTGTGGGGCACATCCACCTGGTAGCCATTAAGAAGCTGCAGGCCACTAACATTGTCTTCTTGCAAGCGAAGGATATTGAAAAATAAAAGGGGTAGTATTGAAAATAAAATTTGTAATTCATTCCACTCCATTGTTTACCATTATGGCTTCCAAACAACCCTCCATTTCCTCATCAAAACTTCCAAATAATAGAGTGATATACTTTTACCTTTTTACTCCATTTCACTCTAAACCATTCCATTACTAATTACTTCACTCTATCTCCTTCAAAACTCTCAAACATGCCTAAACTAATTATCATACCTAAATACCACCAAGTCACAAACATCCCGATTTCATTTCTCTCTACAATTATTTTTCTTTACATAACAGAAAATTACAAAACCACCTTCATTCTATTCCCTCATTTTCTCTTTCAAAATCCAAGCCGCATATCATAGCATCACATGTTTGCCCCATTTTCATCCTCAAAAAGTTTCTTAGTGATGCACAGACTTATCTGTAGTAAGACCGACTGAAGAATCTGAAACAAAGTTCTGAGGCCACATCAAAACTTTTCGTTACTTGATTTAATTACGGAGATGACGGAAATATCATTTTGTATAACGTTTGATAGTTAAAGGACTGAAACGGAACTTTCCAAAGATAAAGGAGGCTAGGAAGGGAAAATGAGAGGCTAATGTTAGATTTAATTAATTCTTTACTAATCTTTAATTCATTTATGCGGAAGCTGTAATTCTATAGGTATACATCCTAGAACGTACAAATTCCGCATAGCCTAGGATCTACATCATGTCAGATTATTAGGATTCAAATATCTGTGTATATATTTGGATCCATCGCAAGTTCCTGACCTTAAACGTTTCTCAAAGGAGTGAACTTGATCGCCAACCGTAACAGAATAGATGTGGCAACTGTCAACGAACAAGAGAGGTTGATCATCTTCTTGTGCGTAATCACATTGACAATCAATCACGAGCAAGAATGGTGATTTTTTCTTCCTCAATCAAATCTTCTTAGTTCGCCAATGGGACCTTATTCTCTTTTCAGATGGGAAGAAGGGGGAGTATATTCTGAATTTGGTCTCTTGAAGACCATAATCGTTCTTGACGTATTAAACCTATTAGGGTTTTCATTATCCCCTAATGACCGGTCCAACACTGACATCCACTCCTTAAGCTCATATCATGTTCCTTGGTAGTCTAACAAGCTCACTTAATTAGACCATTAAAATTGAGTCACATAATAATAAATAACTAATATAATTGTTATTATAATATGAGCCTACATAACAATTGGAAATATAAATTTCCAAAACTAAGGCTAACACTTTCGGTTCTCTTGTCATGTTCAGTATCTTTTGTCGTTGTTATGGTAGAGGGACCATATTAAGTTTTTTCTACTGTCTTTCTTCAGTGCCACTTGAATTACATTAATGTTCTCAAAGTTTGAAAAATTAAAACGATTCAAAGGTCTTGCCTTCCTGTTTTTTATTACCCTATCGTTAATGCTACAGACTGCAAGGAAAGAATATTGGAAAGCTGCTGGTTATATAATATTCAAACTTAAAGAGTTTTATGGTAACTCTATTATATCAGCTCTCTATTTAAATTATTTACTTGATACTTGATAATATTAGTGATTTTGACATTTTTATTACTATATAAATCTCAGTACAAAATTTAATAGTTAAAAAATATGAAGACTATGAAAATCCTCCGTATAAGAGTACCTTAAACGGTCCACTCATTACCTGAAAACTTCTCAGTCTTGGAAGTTTGAAATTTGAATCCAGATCAATAGAGAGTAATTGCATTGCCTTTGACTTGAAAATTGTTTGTTAGCATACTTGTGCCTATATAAAGGAATATGGATGATGAGCAACTAGTCAAGTGATTTGCCATTATGCATAAGTTTGTTCCTGTCCTTTGTTTTATGACCATGTTTAAAATTGTATTAGGAAATGTAGCAGATCATCATGAGGGCATTATAGGAGCTATTGCAGACAATTCTCGCAATGGTAAAGAGGAGATAGTGGCTATTAAGATGGCATTGGAGGATTTCTATCATTACAGCAATCAAAGGTTTGTTCTACAGATAAGGAACTCTCCAAAGGATCCCCTTCAGGCTGCTCTTGCAGGTTTATTTTTCTCACTCTTCATCTCTTCTCATTGTTGAACACTACCGTATCTTTAATCACGGGAACATGATAAAATTTGCACATTCACACTTTTAATTCTATAATTTTTTGACCATCCTAATTCATATACAAGAGACGAGACTCCCATAAAAATTTATGTGTAGAAAAAATAATGTAAAGTTGACTTTTAGGTGGTGTATTGGATTGAAATTTTAAAAGATTATTTTTGGTATAAAAAAGTTGTGGATTTTAAAAAACTATGTAGGAATCTAATGGCTTATATGACTTTTATAATCAAGATTTTATAGTTTGAATTTTAATGGATTTATATTATAAGAATTTATAAGATTTGGGATGATTATATGAATTTATAAGATTTGAAAGTAATACATGGTGGAGAATAAAAATATAAATTAGATTCTATTTAGATAGCGGAGAATAAACACATAAACTCTAAGAGAAATGTTAGTAACACAATCTCTTACAACATTATAGAGAAAATTAAATTTTATATTTGAGAAGATAACATATTTACAAAGTTGTTTTGTTCACATGTTATTTTCATAATGTCATCAATACTGTATTCTATACTTTTATTGCTTAGTGTAACCGATATGTTTGCCACCAAGAGTATATAAATTTGATGTGTCATAGCTAAATGTGTACTTATAAACCAATTATACTATATACTTAGGTAGTGTTTGACCCAACTTTTTTTTGGTCTTAAAAGCTTATTTAAAGTTAAAGTTAAAAATAAGTGCTTTAAAAGTAAAATTATAAAGTTATTTGCTAATTTATGTTGAGTTGAACTATAACCATGAGGCGAGAGAGTGGGAGGGAGAGGATAGAGATAGAGGGAGGGAGAGGTAGAGGTGGAGACATAAGAGAAATCTCATGTATTAGGACGAAACTTTTTGTTATTAAAAAGTCATAGAATGTCCCATAAAATCCACCTTTTTTAATAACCAGCAGTTTTGGTAGTTAGTAAGTTAGTTACAGTTAGTTATAGCTTAACTTGTATTGTATATAAATAGTTTCATCTCTTGTAATGATTAATCAGTTGAGATTTACACTGATTTTGTTAGTGAGAATCCATACTCTCTTTTTACCCCTTCTCTCACACACACACTCTTTTCTCTCGGCATTCAACCTTGATTGATATGGTATCAGTTGATTCTCTTCTTCTGCATTGATTCTTCGTTTGTGTTCCCTCCTCATTAATTGAATCAAGATTCTGCTCCCGCTTCATTGCTCCCATGGATGATCACAATAATCTGTTTTCCATTCAGTCCTCTGATCATCCGGGATTGATCTTGGTCTCTCATCCTCTAATTGGCGATGGAGAGAATTTCAATTCTTGGAAATGAGCAATGCGAATGGCTCTTGATGGCAAGAACAAGCTTGGTTTCGTTGATGGCACAATTCCAAAATCGGAACCTGCTAACCCTAATTTCCGTCTTTGGGAAAGAAACAACAGCATCGTCGCATCTTGGATCTTGAACTTGGTCACCAATGAATCAGTGCTTCGGTGATTTACTCTAGCTCTGCAGCGGCTATTTGGAGTGATCTTCATCATCGCTTTGGTCAGAGAAATAGACCACGTATTTTTCAGATCAAGAAAGATTTGTTTACTTGTGCTCAAGGATCTTTGTCCATCAATAATTACTTCGCAAAGGTAAAATCTCTTTGGGAAGAGCTGAGTGAGTATTTACCAGTTCACACTTGCAATTGTGGAGGTGTACAACCACTTCTTGATCACAAAGATACAGAGTATGTCCTCATTTTTCTCATTGGCCTGAATGAAAGTTACACTCAGATTCGATGTCAAATCCTCTTAATGGATCCAATTCCATCATCTATTGCTCGAGTCTTTTCTCTTCTTCTTCAAGAAGAAAAGCAACGAGAGATTGGTTCCATCAGTTCCACTGACAATGTTGTTGCCTATGATGTTCCATCAGCAAAACCTACTGCCAAGGATTTGTGCTCACTGTGGAATCCAAGGGCACACACAGGATAAGTGCTTCAGACTTCATGGGTATCCCCCAGGTCATAAGAAGTACAAGCGTCCACCTGCTGTGAACTTTGTTAATGATTCCTCTAGCACACAAAGGATTCACTCCTCAGTTCTGCCAGCAACTCATGGTACTTTTGCAAACTCAAATGACTCAAGGCACACAGCCTGTACATGATCAAATAGATGCTAATCCCATTGGTTATGAGTTTTTCATCTTCCTTAGAGTCTTTCTCTAAAAATAATGTTCAGTCAAATTCTAATGTTTGGATTCTTGATTCGGGAGCTACCTCCCATATCACTTCTTCCATTACACATTTTACTTCTTATAGAATTTTGACTAACAAATTTGTCACCTTACCAAATGGTGTCTGGGTTAGAGTTCATGCTATAGGTACTGTAAACCTTAATTCTCATATTACTTTACACATTGTGTTGTTCATTCCTACTTTTCGTGGCAACCTTATATCTGTCTCTGCCTTATTGACTAATCCCAATATCTCAATTATATTCTCTAACAATTCTTTTCTGATTCAGAACAAGCAGCTCCTATAGAGGATTGGCCAGGGTGAATCTCACCAAGGCCTCTTTCTGCTTCACCCGCAGCTAAGTGTCCCCTCTATTGTTTGTTCTTTAATTGAGAATAATCAGACCAATATACCTAAAGATAGTTTTAGGCTTTGGCATTCTAGGTTGGGACATGTCTCAGATAATGTCCTTCGGTCTTTTTGCAATAAAAATGACATCATTGTTTCTGGTTTATCCAATTCTAGTTACTGTCCTATATGTCCTTCGTCAAAATTTAGGAGACTCTCTTTTGTTTCAAATAACAATAACAATTACTTTGGATCTCCATTTGATCTTGTACACTGTGATGTTTAGGGGCCTTATCTGCATATATCCCACTCATGATGGAAAACGATTTTTTCTCACCATAGTGGATGATGCCACAAGGTTCACTTGGGTTTATCTACTGCAACATAAATTTGAAGCCCCTTCTTTCATTAAAAGTTTCTTTGCATATATAAGAACTAACTTTGACAGGCCTATCAAGAAGTTAAGAACTGATAATGCAAAATAACTCATGATGCATGACTTCTTAGCATCTCAAGGCACTGAGCATCAATTCTCTTGCCGATATAGACCTAAGCAAAATTCAGTGGCGGAAAGGAAGCAACAACACTTGTTGAATGTGGCTAGATGTCTTTTATTTCAGTCCAAGGCTCCTATACACTTTTGGGGAGAATGCCTTACCACAACTGCCTTCCTCATAAATAGGGTCCTTTCACCAGCCCTCAAGGACATTTCTCCTTACCAATTGTTGTATCACAAGGCCCCTAACTACTCAGCTTTTAGAGTGTTTGGCTGCCTCAAATATGCTACCACAATTCCACAATTGAGATGAAAATTCTCAGCTCGTGCCACACCCTCAGTCATCATGGGATACCCCCCCCGGTACAAGGGCTACAAACTGTATGACTTAATGAACAACAAGTTCTTTATTTCCAGAGATGTCACCTTCATTGAACACCAATTTCCTTTCCTCTCTCATTCAACTAGACCTTCACCTGACCCTTTTCACGTCCTTCCCAAACCCATACTTGACCCTGTTCCTACCCCTACAGACACTGTACTACACCCAGCAGGCAATGTCCCTGACCCTGAAACCAGCCCAAACACAACCAACCAACCCTTACCTATCCAAAGAAGATCTAGTCGAACACATAGACCTCCTTCCCGTTTGAATGACTACCTGTGCGATATCACTCACCCCTTCCTTTTTCCTATGACAACCTCAACTCCCACTACAGAACCTACATTTTTAACATCTCTGCGCAACCTATGAACCACAGTTCTATCATCAGGCTGTGAAGTTCCCTGAGTGGAAAACTGCTATGCAGCAGGAGATACATGCCCTTGAAGCCAATGACACTTGGTCCATTGTCCCTTTCCTTCCTGGAAAGCAGAAGATAGGCTGCAGGTGGATCTGTACGACCAAGTTCAGGTCAGATGGCAGTGTTGAGAGGTTGAAGGCTCGCCTAGTTGCAAAGGGCTATACCCAACAAGCCGGAATTGACTTCTTGAAAACATTCTCACCAGTGGCAAAGATCACTTCTGTCAGACTTCATCTTTCCCTAGCTGCTCAACATAATTGGTCCATGTTACAGTTAGACATAGACAATGCCTTCTTGAATGGCGATTTGTTTGAAGAGGTTTATATGGATCTACCACTTGGTTATCACATTAAGGGGGAACATTTGGCTTGCAAGCTTCATAAGTCTCTTTATGGGCTCAAACAAGCCTTTAGGCAATGGTTTCAGAAATTTTCCGTAGCCATTTTGAGTTTCGGATTCACCCAATCTAGTGCTGATCACTCTTTGTTTACCATGGGTTCGGGCTCTACATTGGTCATCCTATTAGTTTATGTAGATGACATCATAATTGCTAGTCCCAACAAAACATTGATCTCCAACACCATTGCCATGCTACAACAAAAATTCAAGTTGAAAATTTTAGGGGATCTCAAGTATTTTCTCGGCTTAGAAATTGCGCAAGTCTTCCAAGGGGCTACATCTCTGCCAATGAAAATACACTCTTCAACTTCTTGAAGACACAGGGTTTGACACTTCCAAACCAGCTACCCTTCCCATGGATCCCAATCTCAAACTTAATGAGGTGGATGGTGAGCCCTTTGCTGATGCCTCTTAGTACAGACGCCTACTTGGCAGGCTTATGTACCTCACCATTTCGAGAGCAAACATCACTTTTGCTATAAACAAGTTGAGCTAATTCATGTCAGTACCTGAAGGCTACTCCAGCACAAGGCCTCCTCTTCTCCTCTCAGCCAGATACCAAGCTCACAGCCTATGTAGATGCGGATTGGGGCAGTTGCTTAGTCTCCCGCAAGTCTACCACAAGCTTTTGTGTCTTCCTTGGAGGCTCTCTCATATCATGGAAATCCAAGAAACAAGCCACGATTGCTCTTTCCTCTGCCGAAGCCGAATACCGTGCATTGGCCTGCCTCACTAGTGAACTCCTCTGGATCCAGCAACTTCTGGGATCCTTTGAAGTTTTTTTCCCCTCCATCATGGTGCTATGTGACAACAAATCTGCTATCCAGTTGGCCACAAACCCGAACACACATGAACGCACGAAACACATAGACATAGATTGTCATTTCATACGCCAACATGTCAATACCGGGCTTCTCAAACTTGTTCATGTGCCCTCTGCCCAACAAATGGCAGATGTTCTCGCTAAGGCGCTTCCCCTGCCAGTTTCATTAATCTTGTATCCAAGTTGGGTGTCCTAAATTTGTATCTCCCAACTTGAGGGGGAGTTTCATAACTAACTCGCACTTTCGGTAGTTAGTAAGTTAGTTACAGTTAGTGATAGCTTAACTTGTATATAAATAGTTCTAACTTAACTTGCATATAAATAGTTTCATCTCTTGTAATTATTAATCAGTTGAGATTTACACTGATTTTGTTAATGAGAATCCATATTCTCTTTTTATCTCTTCTCTCACACACTCTCTTTTCTCTCGGTATTCAACCTTGATACCTTAAAAAACAATCCATCAAAATTAAAAAGTTTTTGAATACCACAAGACCTTTTCTTACTTGTAAAATGTATTAATAATATCACTAGATTTGGACACCCTCTTTAAAAAATCTTGATAATCTTGATGAAATATCACCAGACCTATTTAGATTACTTAAAAGTCTTGATTGAATACCACACAAAAAATCTTTTAAAATCTTAATCAATACACCTCTGAAAGTCAACTTTACATACATAAACAGCTAAAAGTCCCACAAAATCTTTTGTTTCAAATGCAAGAGGCTTAAAGTAGATCCTATAAACAGCTGTCGTGGGATTTATTCCCCTACTAATATAATTAGATGTTTTTCCTTACAAAAAAGTAAATAAATATTTAATTGTCCAGACATTATTTGACCTTTAGTTTATTCTTTTTCCCTGTAAAGAAAGAAAAAAAAAACGGTTCAAATTTATCTAATTCTAATCCGTTGTTTTGCAGCAAGAGATCTTATTGATAAACAGCATGTGCAAGTAATTATAGGACCTCAAACATGGGAAGAGACAATTTTAGTGGCTAAGGTTTGCAGCCAAAATATGACTCCAGTTCTATCTCTAGCTTATGAAATTCCAAAGTGGGCAACTTTGAAGTGGCCTTTCCTGGTGCAAACCTCATTAAGTCAATTTAAACAAATGAAAGCAGTAGCTGCTATTGTTCAGTCCTGGGAATGGTATAGTGTCAACATAATATATGAAGATAGGGATGCTTCATCTACAAGACATTTATCTCATCTCTATGAAGCCCTCAGTGAAGCAGGTGTAGAAATAAGCAATCTTTTAGACATCCCTCCTTTTGTTTCCTCTTCATTGTCCCATGAACTTGAGAAACTAAAAGAAGGGCAATGTAGAGTCTTTGTTGTTAGCCTGTCTCTTCCTTTGGCCATAAACCTGTTTGAAACTGCAAAGAAAATGAATATGATGGAGAAAGATTATGTATGGATCATTACTGATCCCTTTACAAGTCTGGTCCATTCCTTGAATGCATCTACTCTCTCTTCAATGCAAGGGATCATTGGAGTCAAGAGCTACTTTCCAGAAATAGGGAAGCAATATGAGGACTTCTACCTTAAATTTCGCCAAACTTTTAGCCAAGAGAACCCTGGGGAATTCAACAATGAGCCTGGGATATTTGCAGCCCATGCCTATGATGCTACATGGACTGTGGCTCTAGCCATGAACCAAACCAACAGTAAAGGGGGCCAAGTTTTGCTAGATAAGATTTTGGCTAATAATTTTAATGGCTTAAATGGAAAAATTCAGTTGACTGATCATAAGTTAGCTCCTGCAGATACTTTTCGGATCATCAATGTGATAGGAAAGGGTTACAAGGAAATTGGTTTCTGGTCAGATGGACTTGGTTTCTCAAATGATATTGGTGAATATGCTACTTACAGTGGTTCAATGAAGGATCTAGGACAAGTTTTGTGGCCAGGAAGACCTTGGGACACTCCAAGAGGATGGACCCAGCCAACAAGTGATAAACCACTAAGAATTGGGGTCCCGGTTTTGGCCACATTGAAACAATTTATTACTATAATTCAAAATCAATCTGAAAACACTACCTCCTTCCATGGATTTACTATCGATATTTTTAGAGCAACTGTGGAGTTGTTGCCCTACCATTTTCCATACAAATTCTATGCTTTCAATGACACATATGATAATTTGGTGAAGCAAGTTTATTTGAAGGTAACAAATATTAATTATATTATTCTTGCATGCATTATCTCACTTCTTTAGTTACAATTACTTATTGTGTCTCTCACAACTATGTAAATTTAAATTTCATGTGTCATCATATATTTTCTTTTACTATAGAAACTAGAAACTGTCATCCATGTGAATCTTGCATCAAAATTATTTGGTTTATGTTTGATATGCCACATTATATATACTTCTTTGCAAAGTTTAACATGTATCCAGCTTTTCCCAAAACACTGGCTAATGACACTTCTTTTTCACATCTGCACTTGCCAATGCATGCAGCAGAATTTCGATGCAGTAATTGATGTGACAATTATTTCATATCGATATCAGTATGCTGAATTCACTCAGCCATACACTGATCCAGGAGTGGTGATGGTTGTTCCTGTTAAATCAAAATCAGGAAATAGAGCTTGGTTATTCGTGATGCCTTTTACAAAAACCATGTGGATTCTAGTATTGGTCATAATTATCTACAATGGATTTGTTCTATGGATGTTAGAGAGACACCATTGCCCTGAACTCAAGGGTTCCATGCTGAATCAAACTTTGAGCATAGCTTGGTTGGCATTGACCCTTCTCTTGCACTTGAATGGTAATTTAAGGTTTTCTTTGTTATCATTCCATTTTTAGATTAAGCCATGAAGTTGTTGATTAAAGGGCTTGAAACTTGGAAAATGCAACCCGTGTACCATGAGCTCAACTTTTTATTTAGAAGAATGGGGAATTAAGGATTAAACTCTTGATTGTTAGGTCATAGAGGTTCTAAGACACTTTTTATTATAGCTAACTTTTGCGAAAGCTTATAGCTGTTTAAGTAAAGGTTCATGAATGGTTCTTTATATCTAACAACCCCTTTCTTCAACTTGAATGGTAATTTGAAATTTTATTTGCCATGTTTCCATTTGTAGATTACTTAGCTAATACTGATTTGGTTTATTTAAATGAAACATAGGAGATAAGTTACACAACAATTTATCAAGGGTGGCTATGGTGGTCTGGTTGTTTGTGGCACTAATCATAACACAGGTTTACACAGCTAACCTTGCCAGCATGCTAACCGTTGAAAGGCTTGAACCTACAGTAGCTGATGTTGATCAGCTCAGGAATAGCAATGCCATGGTTGGATATGGTACAGGATCATTCTTGAAAAATTATCTGCATGAAGTGTTACACTTCCACCCTTCAAAAATCAGGCAATTTAGCTCACTTGAAGAGTATGCTGAAGCTTTCAGAAGGAAAGAAATAGCAGCAGCCTTTCTTGAAGTTCCAGGGGCCAAAATTTTCCTTGCAAAGTATTGCAAAGAGTTTATTCAAGCCGGGCCTACCTATAAAATTGGAGGATTTGGATTTGTATGCTTCAACACTTCCTTTTACTTTCATACATTATTGCTATTCTCTTTGTTACAAGTTTGTTTAACTTTTGTTGTGTTGCCTTGTGTTTGAACTTTGCAGGCATTTCCAAGGGGATCTCCATTTCTTCCAAGTGTAAACAAAGCACTCCTAGAGATGTTTGAAACAGGCAAGCTACGTGAACTTGAGAATAGAATGCTTGCATCAGTGGAATGTGTTGACATAGAATCAAATGGAGAAATTGCAAGTCTTAGCCCCAACAGTTTCTGGGCCCTTTTCACATTTACAGCAGGCACATCAACAATTGCTCTCTTGGTTTATGTTATTCGGTTGATTTATTCAAACCGTGAACAGAAAACAATCTGGAGACTAATGATGATGATCATTCAACAATGGGAAGCAAAGAGAAGAATCTCAAGGAGAGCTAGTGATGTTGCAGAAAGTCCTACGAACTCTCCAAACCCACATGCTATGCCAACTGAAGTTTAAACATAACAGGTCACTTGGTTTAGAAGTGGAAACTGATATTGTACAGATAGAGACACAAAATGAGCACTCAAAAGTGCTTGAACACCTTCCTGCTATATAACTTTGATTTCTCTGCTAGGCAAATGAACTTGCTACTATACCATAGTAAAGTTCTTTTGTTGAACCCTCTTGTAAACCAGTAGTGTTGTAAATATTTGCCTAAATGTTCTCAAATTAAAAATTTGAAAAACAAAAGTTCAAGGTATGCTTTTATACAACTGAAGTATTAGTATGATTGCTTTAAGCCCTGCGTAACTGAGACAGTTTTCTTGGAATTTTAATTTTCTTGAACAGTCAATGCAAAAAAAAAAAAAAAAAAAAAGACAAATCCAGCTGTCTATTTCCTGCTGGAATCCACAGCAAGCTTGTTCATGACCAATTATTAGCAATATGATTAACTGTTAGTTCAGGTCTTAAACTTTACAAAACCCTCTAAAATTAGATAAAGCCTTGATGATTGTTCTGCTTTATTTCAAGTCTTTCATTAATGAGTGATTCTTGGGTGGCTGCAGAAGTTCAAACCAATTATGACTCTACTTCTGTCATTAAAAATAATAAGATTACAATCCTGCTACTCTCTGAGCAATTTTTTAACTATTCAAGTGGGAATTATCTGAGTACCTGAAAAAGTTATATCCTAAAGGATAGGTGCTTGCTGCATGTGTGTTTATTCCTTGAACCACCACTCTGTAATGTAATAGCATCATCTCATATTTGAACAAAAACTATGGTGATCAGGACTAGAAAAGTCAACTGCATTTTCTTTAAGATAAAGAAGCACATTAGTGACACTTAACTACTCTAAGAAATCATTGTCTCTCTTACCAATTTTTTTTTTTTTTTTTTTAAATTCATTGTCTCAATTTTTTTGTTTGGTCTAGACCCTTGATATCCGGAAGTCACATTGAATGCCGACTAATCCGAAACTTTGCTTAAGAGGAATCAAGCTCCAGCCACTTGAACCAACAGAGATTGGTTCATTGTCACTGTTTTTAATTGGATGAAATGTGTATTTAACCAAAACTACCTTATAAGCATCGGGTATGGGGCATTTTGGCCCCTCAGAAAGTTCTGGGTCTGGGCTATACGTGGCTGAAGATATACTGCCAGTAATTAACTCATCCATGTGTGCTTCAATATGATCATATTGGGATCCAGAAATTTGATGACACAAGACATATAAAATCAAGTTCCACATGTAGAAGTAAGAATTAATGTTAGAGTTTAATCAACTTTTTGTACAATTTTTTCTTAAAAAGAAAAGTAAAAAGAATAAATATAAAAAGCAGATAATTAGGCCCCACAGAAGAAAAACAAGAAAAATACAGCAATCAGACACCCCCTTCCTCCAACGAAAAAAAAAAAGGAGAAAAATAATTCTCTGATAGATCCCATGCAAATCCCAATACTACAAACCCACAATGTTTTGTCCCCTTATTCCACCCAAAAAATAAATCATTGAGAATAATTTTCTTTTAAAAAGAAAAATAAAAAGTGTAATCATAAGAAATTAAATCTTAAAATTCCAATCCAATCCCAAACAATCACTTTGTGAAAAAATTAATAAAAAATTCTTCAATCTATTCAAGCAATCCCATGTCAACTTCCTACCCTCCAACTTCATAACCATGTCAGGAGCCCCACATCAACATTGATGGGGAACACATCACGTGAAAGTTCTAGTTAGCACAAAGGGATATACATCCACAGCTCTATTCCTTGTCTCTACTCCTCAACTTAGGAGTTGCTCCTTGTCCATGCATCCCAAGGGTTGATGATGCAGAGAGTGTTTTTGCATTGGTGGTTGTGGCTGTGATGTTGGTGGGGATTGAGGAGAATGACCGTTGTTGTTTACTGAGTTACCCATCTTGTGTAGGTTCTGTTGGTGATAGATTTGCCTCAGTCTTTCTATTTCTTTCTTTAATGCTTCTTGATGAGCTGAGAAATTCAAAAATACCCACTATCTCAATAATCATGGTGCTTTTATAAGTTGCAAAAGTACAAAAAAAAGATCGAATAAAAGAATTTAATTCTCAGTTTTCAAAATTTTGCTTTATGCAAAGGTTATTTCCCATGAAAGATTTCAAACCATGATATGATATATACCAACATTATTCATGAAATGCAACAATCTTCGGATATGATTTATATCTGGTTAGGCTACACACACATATTATATATTATTCATACTTCTTACATACATTCTGCAATGCATCTTGTATAATATTTACGTTCTCAGAAAAATAAATAAATAAATAAACAAATTTATATAGTATTTATGAAATCTTTTCAAGAACAAATATTTAAAAATGTAAAAGGGAAAAAAAGTATATTACCGTCTTTGAAAATCTTATCTTGGGCTAAAGCTGCAATCCGTTGCTTCAAGGCACTGTTGTCGACATTAAGAATCAAACGTTGGTGGTCCAAGAATGCAACTCGTGGTGACAATGCTGATACCTCCGTCTTCATTTTAACATTTTTCACAATTAAGACAAATCTTATTTATTGAAGGATAAATTTACAACTACCACTTAACAATTATTTAATGTTAGACAACTAATATGTTACTACTATGTGTAACTTTTTTGGGGGTATATGTAACTAACTATATATGGTATGAAAATTAAGTTAAACTTTTTTTTTTTGACTGAAAATTAAGTTAAACTTGTTCACCTGCAAACTTGTTACGCTCCTTTCAAGCTCAGAAATGTATTGGAGCTTTCTCACCCTTGACCTCTGAGCTGATTGCCGGTTAGCCAAAATTCTGGTATGCATATAAATAATAATATTAACAATAATAATAATAATAAAAGTTTAATTATTATGTACTGACAGTGTAAAGTTTTTTACACTGTCAACCAATCACCAATCATAGTATAGGACTTTTAAAATAGTGAAAACAAATGTCAAATATTTTGACTGATGTGTCAAATTATGATTGGATGTTTGTATAAAAATGTTTTACACTGTCAATATAAAGCAATTACTCTCTAACAATAATAATAAAATAAAACAACTAGATTTGGTATGTCCACACTTTTTTTAATACTTATATAATATTTTAGACCATTTCAGTCCATAGAATACATTCAATTAGTGTGCAGAAAACCCAATATATGTGTAAGCCCGTGTAAAACTCAATCACTTATTCTAAAAGGTTGCAGCCGTTGCGCAAAAAGTTGCATAAAGAAAAGAATTTGGCTCCAAGTCTCTAAAGAAAAAATAAGGATGTATGTATCCTTGGATAATTTTTAGTAGGTTAGAATTTCTATGCATTTATCAAATCAAAGATGGATATATCCTTACTTTCTCACTTTAGAGAAGTAAACGTGAAAGAGGTATATATAATTTAGGGGAGGAACATAATTAAGTTCTGCACTCAACCAACCCATTTATTGGCGTTTAATGAAGATTCTGTAAGATCCAAATAAGAAAATTAAAAAAATATTTTTTTTATCATAATTGAGTGTGTAAACTGCTTGATAAATCAAATCTATAGAATATTTTGTGCAAAAATCATTTTCCCTGAAAACAATAGCTGAAACTACGAGGAAGGGTTTGATCATATTATTTGTAATGATTAAAGAATGTAAAACACACACAGTAAGCCATCTTCGGTTAAGCAGGTATTATTGATATTTTAATATTTAAAATTCAAAATTAAAATTTAATATGTAAGACAAGTTATTCATTCAGTAAATTTTTTGTAACTGCATTCTTTTTTTTTTTTTTTTTTTGATGAACTTGTAACTACATTCTATAACGAGATTATATTTTAAAGAAAAATCTTAAATGAAATCACATTTTTTTTCATTAATTGTACGTGCATGGTGGTAGGGAAACTATATATATATATACATAGCATAATAAGAATAATAATAATTTGCTGTGATATGAAGATTACCTTTTGACCCTTTTGGGATCAACGACGGTTTCAGTGCAGCTGGTGGAAGCGGCGGAGGGCGGTGCCGCTGCCGCCTCATTCTTGCATGAGCCTTCCTCCTCAACCGCTTCGTTTTTGGGCTTCACCTGATGATGTTGATGATCTTGCACTGGTGGCACAACGTCCAACGCCATTGCCATTGGCTTCTCATCGTTATTGCTATTTTGGTCTGAGCAAGGCGACGACGGGTTGGAGGTGGATGACGGCGGAGGAGGAGGCAGAGCAACGGTGACAATGTCGTCGGAGAACATGGATATGAGCTGGTCCTCGTCCAACCTGTCGAAAGAGTCGAGGAATGCGATGGAGTCGCTGGCGGAACGCCGGTGAGCTCCCCGCCGTGACGACGAGAAATCAAGGAACTCATCCACCCATGACGGCAATTGTTGTTGCTGTTGCGGTTGTTGTTGGTGAGGAGAAGTGGTAGGAGTATTCGCGGTTGCGGTTGCGATCGCGGTCACGGGAGAGGTGGTTGTTGTTGTTGGCGAGGGCATGAAGTTTGACATTGTGGATGCCCTCGGGTGATGAAAAGAAGGCCAATTTTGGGGTATGGTTGGTATTTTAGGAGGTAACTGTGCCATATCCCTATGTATGTGTGACCCCAAATATAGTGATACCGAAAATTTCGTGTACTACGTATAATATAGCCTTTGTATATTATCTGTGTGTGTGTTTGAGAAAATAGACAGAGATCCCAACAAACCTAACCAACACACAACAAACAACCGCAAATCTTAGTTCAAAAATCTTGTTCTTGGGCCGCTAAAACCAGCAGTGGGAGAGAGAAATGAGATAGAGAGAGATATTAAAGAGATGAGAGGCAATGCCATTGTGTCATTTATAACCTCATCATGGTGTTTTTATTCATATATGCTGTGAAGTTTTCTCTTTTTTTTCTTCCTTCGGCGTACATGTACTGTATTACGTATAATATTATGTATTTTTTTGGTGCAAAATGATATCTTCCGATCGACAGTTGGGGGCTAATCTTTTTTTAGATGTAAAGATTATCTAAGTGGATTTTGTCTTTTTTAATAAAGGTTTTTTTTTTATACAAATAACAAAAATCGAATCATTGACAACATATGTTTAAGAAATTCAGCTATCAATCTAATATGTTAGACCTTGTTGGTGTATTATGTGTTTATTTTTCTATTGACTAATCTTTTACGAGGTATAGAGATTATCAAAGTGAATTTTATCATTCTCAACAAAACTTTTTTTATACAAACGACAAAAATCGAACCCACTATCAATATATCCGTATGAAACTCAACTATTTATCAATTATCTCCCAACTTGTTGGTGGTGTATAATGTATTTGTTTTTCTAAGGTCCAAAGGTTTGAGAGAGAGAAAGAAAGAGAGGTGGGGCACATGGGGAGGGGATTAGAGACAGCTAGCAACAGCTAGCTGGTGGAAGACTCAACGGTTTTAGTGGGAAAATGGGAGTGTAGTTTAATAACTATTAGGAATCAGTAACCACGTGCAGATGTGACCCCTTCACTTGGCATCCATTATCTCATATCATAATATACTGTATATCATATTAATTTTGTCCCAAACTTGTGTAGTTTTACTACCTGTATGATAAAAAGCCTAGTCTATATACCGTAGCAGTTCCTCTTGTGTCTTATCTACATATATTACATGCACTAGGATAATGGGACCACCTTCAATGCTTGGCCCCTGGTTCTCACATGGTCAGTATATCATCAGAACCGTCCAATTGATTACTCTATATAATCATCTTTCTTTATATACTGTTAGTGCTATTTATACTTATATAAAAAGGTATTTACAGTCTTACAGATCTCACTGATCTCATTTAATCCTCACTTCTCGTTTTAATTTTTCTTTCTCCCTTTCACTCTGTCACCTCTATATCTATGGTTATGATATTCGTACACTAAAATTCCCGTATAGTTTTTTTTTAGGGCAAAATTCCCATATAGTTATAATTATACTGATTAATGAAATTTTGAATATTTATTGATAATATATATATATATATATATAGGTTAGTGAGCTTTAAGGATATCAACTTTTTGTAAACATGTTATTATTTCATTAATATTTAATCGATATACGATATTAATCAATATTTAAAATTATGGCATTAGCAAATATAACATTGGTATGAAAATTTTGGTGCCCAAGAATCTTTTTCGTTTTTTATTGTAATTTTTATTCTTTGAATCACAAATTAATGGACAAGGATAACACCCGATATTGTTCTCTGGTTTGGATCAGATATTGGCTCCTTTTTTTTTTTATTAAGATAGTCGAAGAGTATGCAAATAGGTTTTGATCATTCAATTGAGTATTTGGCAAGTTTGTGATTTATAGATGTATAATAAGAACAAAATTCTGTTGTCTCAAAAAATGATGTTTTGGTGTCCCCTATCAATCAAAGATTGCTAATGTATATAAGTGTTAATGAGTTGTGATTTTATTTTATTAAGTATTAATTGTCATTGGTGAAAAACATAAAATATGATAGGAAAATGTAACATAAGATTTTCATCCTTAAAATAATAGATGCAATTAAAAGCTAGAAAAGGCATGCAATGTGGGATCATTTAATTTTTTCCGTGGTACAGTTACATGGAGAAGATCTCTGGGGCAGATTAATTTATATGGGATAGTAGTATAGTGGGAAGATGGAGGACTTTGGGTAATGATGAGCTGTGAAGAGAAAAGGGCTCTGTAAGAATCATGTACATCCTCTTCTCCCACCCATGTGAAACTCTTTGTAAGAGCCCAGCACTCCTTGCTTTGTCTCCAAATCAGACTCACATGGGGAGATTTGTGTTCCTACCTCCTTCCCCTCTCCTCAGAAAGTTTGGGTAGCTCCATCATTTCCTGCTGGCACCTATATTGTATTTTTTTTTAAGTGAAAGTACTTAAGAGAGACACTAATAATGATTAGGGGAAAAGGTGGAATGCACATGTTGACTACCTATTCTTTAATAGCTGGTCTTTATTTTTATTAGTACTTAATACTTATTAGAAACACCATCCCACTTTTAGAAATGTGCGATTAATTAAAAATTTATTTCTATATTCATTTGTAATTGATGAATAACGAGGGAGGAGGGAGCTAGGGAAGAAATTGAGATTCCTCAAGAAACTATAAAATGAGTTCTTTAGAAATATTTATCATTAGGATTATAGATATATAATATAAATTCCCTCAAGGTCGTAACTAGAGCCATAATCTGACCTCAATCCTACCAAGGTTTAAGTGGTTAACTACCCCTCTCCATGGTCAATGAAAATAATTCCACTCCACATTGACATATTCTTACTTGGTGTAATCAATCACCATATGAAATAGAAAATATACTGCTTTTTATAAACATCCTTGCTTTTATTTTGAAGAGAAAAGGAGTTAACTATGCACGTGATTATTGAAGTTCTGATAAATGCATCAATTAATCATATATAATTAAATAGCAATGTTTAATTTTGTGTATATTTCAATTTGATATCTTGTAAGATATCATATATTTATGTAAATGCAATTAGATATAATCATATATTATATGTAAAATTAGAACAAATATTATATATAAATATAAATGTATCTACATATCATATTTCAGATATTTAAATGATTAAAAATCATATGATTAAAGGGGATGCATGTGCACTCCATGACTAGCTTTCAACTAAGAAAAAAATGGGTAATTATCCTAACATCGTGTCTGAACTCTGAAATTAGCTTTAATTTTGTGATCCCTAGATTTATGTGGTAGGAGTACCGTACAGGCGATTGTAGGGAAAACGGACTGAGAAATGAAGGGCAAGGAGCATAATTGCACGTGGGAAGACCAAACAGGTCTCTGCCTGCCTGCCTTTTTAAATATTCTTTTTAATTTAATGTTAATTTTTAAAATGTTAACGAGTATCTTAAGACACTAGTCAAGGAAGTAAGAAAAAAGTTACTATTAGAAATTTATGTATTTAATATTTGAATAAATGATATACTTAAATTTCTGACAAAAAGTTATTTTTTTTAATTCCTTAAGTATTGTCCTTAGAGTACTCGTTAGCAGGACCTTAATAGGAACATTATAAGATATTAATAATGAAGGGATTAGATAATGAGTTTAACTAATATGCAGTGTCAGTGTAAAAATTTTTTTATACTATCAATTAATCACAAATCATGTTATGAGTGACTTTTAGGGTAATTAGGATAAGAGTTAAATATTTTTTAATGATGTTGCAATTTATAATTGGTTAAGGATGTAAAAATCTTTGCACAGAGGGTACATATCAATTAAACTCACAGTAAAACAAGAGACATACATATAAATAAAAGAAAGGGGATATGCACCCTCAGTTTTACACTGACGTTCAATGAGAATTCACTATTCTACAGTTAATTTTAAAATGTAGTTACAAAGTGGGTTGGTATGTTGGCATGATGAGTTCTTATTAGATGTATGTGTAAAATTAATTTATATTGATAATGTATGTCCATTAAACTCTATAAATAAACCAAATCTCAAAAATGATCAATGTAATTTCCCATATATAATAATATACAACTACTCATCCAGGTGTTATACCCTTCGATGCACAAACTTCATTTGGCACCAAATTAAAAGTGGACGCGCAAACACATTAATAAAAGAAGAAAGTTTGATGGGACCATAATTTTGTACAGTTTCAATTCCCAAGTGTATTATTGGGTGGAAGTCGTACTTTGCTATTCAATTCAAGTGTCAAACAGTTTGATTTCCTTAATCAAGTTTTTAGATTTGAGTATTATAAATGAAAAAAAATAAACGTTGAAAAAGCTTTGTCCTCACGAATGAATCTTTTCGACTTAACTCAAATTAGTTAAAGTTTAATATAATTTTCAAATATCAATGGAAAGTGTTTGACCAAAAAAATATCTATGAACATTGATTGGTAATTAATAATTTTCCGTTCTTAAACTTATATATTTTTATTTTTTTTAATGTAAATGCAACATTTCAAACTTTTTTGAGCAATTCGGATTAATAATTAAGATAGATTTTATATTTTAAATACGATATTGTCATTAACTACTTGCTTGATAATTGTATTACATATATTCAATTTCAAAGAGACATTCTTATGTCAATATCTATATTATTACGTAAAAGTGGCGTGTCACTCGAGTATTTAACTTCTATTTTTTCAAAACTATGATTATCAATACCTATTTGAAGTTTTTTTGGGTACAATACTGATTTAAATATTTAATGAACATTTTAGTTCCTACAAAATATACGAGTTTTGATTTTGATTGCTATACTTTTTCTCTTAGATTTTGGTGTCTGTAAATTCAAAACCTTTGGTATTAATCTCTGTTGTTAGATGTCAAATGTTAACCGTTGATGATGTATCATATCAGCGATGCCATGTAGACTAAAATAATAATTTTGAATGCCAGGTTGAATTAGAAGAATAATATTTATATTTTTAATAATTTATAATTACTAACTATATTATTTATTATATAATAAATTTCAAATAATTTTCTTATTATAATATTATTAATTAGTTTTTATTATTATAATATTATTTTCACGACAGGTTCTACTTAGTAAAACCTAATCACCACTAACCAACATTCTCTATATTTCAGAGATATGGCTAAAGGTGATTTGAAGAATGAAAAGATGAATATCAGATTGAAGTCCAATGGCAAAAAATGAAGATAAAACGTGTGTCAACCTCATGGAAAAAGAATAGCCATGAATATAAGGATTTTGGCAAACGAGACCAGCCGAAGGACAATTAGCTAAGCTAGTGGATTAGTGGTCTTTAGGTAGTCACTGCTTGGTGCTCTTTTTGTAAGTAATGATTTAATGATTTAATGTTAGTTGCTAGCTAGTTTTTAGAAGGCAATGACTAATAGAAATGACATTAGAGTAATCGAATATTAAGCCCTTTCTTAATGTAATCGATTGATTAGAAAATCATTGGAACCTAATTAACTAATCCCTTGAGTAGCACCAATTCGCATAACAACACATCCTCAATTTAGTTCCTAATGGACATCTTATAGAGAAAAACATTTAAAGAGACACCTAATGGGCATAAAATCGGCATCAACTCATAATTAAGGTATACCCACGGAACTTTTAAAAAAATATAGCATAGAAAGAGAACCTACTAGATAAAAAAAGAAGTACTTACAAAAGTTGGTTTTATCGAACTATTTTGAAAATGTTTGCAAGTGTGAGGAGTGATTTGAAAATAAAAAAATTATAAAAACTAAATTCTTTTGGTTTCCCAGAGTATTTTCCCACTTGATAAATTTGAGACTAATCTTTCGCGATACAATAAGATGGCGGAAACTCCTCCCAATAGTATTTTTTTTAATACATATATGAACCCAGAGATTGAATCTAGCATCACGTGCTTAACAGATCAAGACCCTTTTACTTGGACCAAAACAAATTGATAAAGATTAAATAAAAAACATGTGGTAAGTATTGGACCAACATTATAATTTAATCTATAATAAAAATCATAAATTAATGTCATTTGCATTATACAAAACTCCTCTGGATAGTATCGTATTTTTTTTTTTTTTGGTAACCACGATATAGATACGAAGTATCCACCACTGTTAGCAGTGACTAATCTCCGTCGGGGAACCTATTGGGCACACAAGGTGGGTTCTCCCCTCCCAACCAAGTTTTCTCCATACACGAGTTAGGATTCAAACCTCTGACCATTTGCTTAAGATGCCCGAATCCCTTACTACTCGTACCAATCACATGTTGGTTGTGTAGTATCATATTGGCTTAATTGCACTTTTGGTCCCCCGGGTATTACGATTGTGCAATTTTAGTCCCCTAGATTTTAATTGCGCCAATTGAGTCCCTCAAGTATCACGATTGTGCAATTTTGGCCACCCGGGTTTCAATTGCGCCAATTGGGTCCTCCAGATATCACAATTGTGCAATTTTGGTCCCCCAAGTATCACGATAGTGCAATTTTTAACTGCAGTAGCCCGAGGGACCCACGTGGGACTGATTTCGCACTTAGTGAGGTCAATTGGGAGCTTAAGGGACATTCTTATGTGGCATCAATGACATCTCACACACTTTAACGGTCAAATGCACATCACTAAATGCCACATAAGAATGGGACGTAAGCTGCCAAACTGACCTCATTAAGTGCCAAAACAGTCTCATATGTGCTTCGTAGCCTATTACATTAAAAATTGAACTATCGTGATACTTGAGGGACCAAAATTGCACAATCGTGATACCTGGGGATCCAATTGGCTAAATTGAAATAAAGGGGACCAAAATTGTATAATCGTGATAATTGGAGGACCTAATTGGCTCAATTAGAACATGGGGGACTAAAATTGCACAATCGTGATACCTGGGGGACCGAAAGTGCAATTAAGCCTATCATATTTAAGTCTCATTTGTAGTCCTGGAGGAGTATAAATGGATTTGGATCCTCTCTTTTTCTTCTCCCTTTTTTTCTCTCATGTTATGAGAGAAAAAGACATTGAGAAATTTTAATGTGCCTAGCTAACCATAAAAACTATTTTTTTTTTTTTTTTGTCTTTCTTTCTATAACATGAGAGAAAAAAGAGAGAAGAAAACAAAAGGATCCAAATTCGTATAAATATCCTTTCTTTTCGGTATACTAAAGTGTAAAACTAAGATAGCCATTTTAAGGGCTGAAAGCCTCTCAACTTTGTGTTGTTGTGCGTGTATTTAGTGGAACTATATTAAGGACTTTGAGGATTATACAGTAGCTTCATTTCCTGGCAAATTTGGTGGCAGAAATCAAGGAGTGACGCTTGGGATTGGGTTGGAACCAATAATAGATAGAAGAAAAAAAAAATGTGCTTCTCATGTGAAGCAGTAGCAGTATGCTTTTCTAAACTTGTAAGCTATAAATATTGTCAACATATAGTGGGCTTAGTTGATGAAAAAGGAAATGATAACAATTAATAAGTCAGCAAAGCTCCAAAATTTTAGTGTTTGGTACACTTACTTCCTTTCCAAAGAGGTGAAAGACATAAAAAAAAGGGATTTTAAAAAAATTGAGATTGAAAAAATTGATTTGTGTTTGGTAATTAATGATATTTTAAACGTGAGTTTAGAAGAATTGATTTTGTTTGGATAAGTAAAATCACTTTTGAGGTGTAAATATAAAGAACTTTGTGCAGCTCATACCTAAAATCAATTTTATTCAACGGAAAAGATAAAAATTGTTGCTTCTCTTAAAATCAATTCTACCCAACCTAGAATTAATTTTGTTGAACGCAAAATTTAAAATAAATATTTTTAGAATTCTAAAATTACTTTTATTAGAAGCAAACGCGATTTTGGGCTAACCAAAATTTAAAACAAAGAAGCAATAAAACATTAGAGGTTTGCTACTACTTGGGGTTAAGGGAGTCTCTGTTTACGGCGTTTTTTTTTTAAGTTTTTTTATTTCTTTCTTTACGCTTGGGCTTAGGCCCGTGAAATATATTTCGTATAAGGGGAAAAGATAGGTTCATTAATATATTTTTGGGAAAATAAATTATACACTCTACTATATGTGTATCATCTCCATTTCATTTACCCAAAATCATAGTAACAGAGAGGATGTTTACCTTCATATGAGCGAGCAAAATCGGATATACATAACATAAAATAACAATAAAAAATTAACTAACATATAGAAGCAAACTATATGAAACAAATTTGATAAATGATAACAACTTAATATAATATAAATTATTCTAACAGATTTATAATCAATTAAGTACATACTTAAAACTTGCATTTCATTTATTAATTAAGTCAAGTTTTTTACATGTCAACTCATCAGAAATCATAATGTGAATGACTTTTAGGATAGTTATGATAAGAGTCAAACATTTTTGTCGATGTGTCAATTTATAATTGGTTGACAATAAAAAAAAACTTTATACTAAGAGTGCATCCCAATTCAATCCGGAAAAAATCAAGGATTTAATTGGTATGCACTGTCACTGTAAAGATTTTTTACACTGACAATCAATCATATATTGTCATGTCATTAAAAATGTTTGACTTTTTTCATAACTATCTTAAAACACATAAGATAATTTGTGATTGATTGACAATATAAAAAACTTGAGGAGTGCTAGCTGTAACACCCTTTCCGGGGCATCACATATACAAACATTTTATAAAAGCTATAAGGCCGAAAAACGGGTTAATTAAAAACATATAAGAAAGATAGGGTAAAATTTTCCTTTTCGCAAGACATAACTGTAAAAGCACGTAACCGTTTATACGTGTAAGGTAAATAGCAACACTTCATAATATAAGTTCATAAGTTCATAAAGGTTTACATAAGAACCCAACCCGACTACGAAGAGAAAACAGAAAAGATACAGACTCGAGACACAGCTCTTAAACATAAGATACTTGGAGTCGTAGCTCCACAAAAGATAAAAAAAAGGTACAGACTCTCTGACACCCTACACTGGCCAACAATAGACTACACAGGAAAACATCCCTCGGATCAACCGCTGAATGCTCCCTCTGACTTCTCCTTTTCGAAGAGACAAGCGAAAGAAATAGGGAGGTATGGATAAATCACCTCACTCCTAGTCTCTTCACACATCGCCCTCCAACCAGGACCCATCAAACGAGACCTAACAGGGACCCTAGCAGGGACTACTGCTGGCATCCCTATGGAAGACATAAAAGAAGTTGACTGAGAAGCAACTTTGTTAACAAGCAGCCTACCCCCATCAGAGGGAGAAGGCACTAAACACATCGGTGGAAAAGTCCATAAAGCATTCAACTTACGAGTACAACCTTGACAGCAGACGACATGAAGACAAGTTGTGGAGCGGTCAAGAACACTTCCTCTGGGACCCTTGCAGATAGTGAGTGTGGCTCTTCCCATATACTTTGCTAGAAGCTCATCATGACTAGATGTCCAAATGCCAAAACCACCGGGAGGCTCAATAGAGAGGTGCATCCAAAACGTCGGGTGAAGTCTCAGTAACGCGACCTTCTCGAGAGACAACCAAAAGGTACAGACTCTCTGACATCCTACACTGGCCAACAATAGACTACACAGGAAAACATTCCTCGGATCAACCGCTGAATGCTCCCTCTGACTTCTCCTTTTCGGAGAGACAAGCGAAAGAAATAGGGAGGTGTGGATAAATCACCTCGCTCCTAGTCTCTTCACACATCGCCCTCCAACCAGGACCCATCAAACGAGACCTAATAGGGACCTAGCAGGGACTACTGCTGGCATCCCTATGGAAGACATAACAGAAGTTGACTGAGAAGCAACTTTGTTAACAAGCAGCCTGCCCCTATAAGAGGGAGAAGGCACTAAACACATCGGTGGAAAAGTCCATCTAGCATTCAACTTACGAGTACAACCTTGACAGCAGACGACATGAAGACAAGTTGTGGAGCAGTCAAGAACACTTCCTCTGCGACCCTTACAGATAGTGAGTGTAGCTCTTCCCATATACTTTGCTAGAAGCTCATCATGACTAGATGTCCAAATGCCAAAACCACCGGGAGGCTCAATAGAGAGGTGCATCCAAAACGTCGTGTGAAGTCTCAGTAACGCGACCTTCTCGGGAGACAACCAAAGAAGCACACAACGATGCAATACAAAGTAATGAAGTGAGATTCCCATTCTTCAGCACAACACATGGCAGAAGTAAAAACGGTACGACACACAAGACAATAAAATACTATTCATGCATATCATATATCTCAATATCTCATTTTATCCAATCGACAGCATAAGACATCATCAACATAGGATAATAATGTATGACATGTAAATGTATCCATCGACAGTCATGCAATGCAATGCGATGTACATGACTCAATGCCATATGCCACAAGAGTAAGACTCTGACTCCTACTCCATGGAGCTAAACAAAACAAGAGTGAGTGATTGGGAGAATATTGTCTGCGTTATCTCAGCCCCACAGTGCCACATCAAGATCGCAATTGCTATAATGGCTCACGTCAGACGTTCTTTACCCAAATCATGATTTGTCCAGTGTTTCAATCAGGACGTCAGTGTTTTTTGATGAATATCCATGACACAGAGGAGCCACTCTCTGGCCACATGTGTCTTCCTTAACCCCCGACGTCCCCAAGATCCTCATGATCGACACCTCAGACAATCGCACCAGCACCAAGGTGTAATCTCAACTCCTAGGCATACCGCCCAACTCATGCACAGATGCACACGCATGTCAAGAAATGTCATAATACAACCACGTACTATCTCATCATTGTAGTACCACGTTTATCTCTTGATAAACCACATGATACCCTTACGGGACCCACTTTCACCCGACTTGCCCTCAGTTATCCATTCTTGGTTCCGTTCCTTGTAATCGCGTATCACCTCGTCATTCGTAACACGATGTTCACGTCTTATGATACATTAGTTCATAACCTAGATGTATTATGGAGGACAGGGTCCACAAGGATCCCCTTCATCAATCTTTTCACTTGTCTACCAAAGGAATATTAATTATTTGCTATAAGTAACTCTTAGTGATTTAAATGTTATGAATTCCTTAGATTACCTAAATCATCAAGGGTGTGGAACATGATTTTGTCATGACCACTAGATGTTAGTGCATGTCTTTTACGAAATCTTTGTGAGTACATTATGGAACTCATTGAATTTCCTTTTTTGAAGATAATACATAATTACGCTACTATAGTAAGATCTTCAAAATACTTTCCTTAGTGGTAAACTGGTTCATGAAATCCCCTTTTATCAAACACAGTTTTGAAACTCTATACAAATACTCGTAAGGTATTCAAAGCCTCAAGATACATAGTACCTCATATTTTGCCAAACTAATGTAAAACTTCCTTTAGAATAATACTTATTTTCTTTACTTAGTATAAAAAGGGAAAACATATTTTTCGTTAAATCGCCTTTTCATTTTGAAATGAAAACTATAACTCTTTTATTTGGTAAGATTCCAAAATTAATCATAGTAGTGTAAGGACTCATTGTTTTAAAGAAAATACTTACAAAGATTCTCATTTCTCTTGAAAGTAGGTTTACTAACCAAAACCTTTGGAAACCACATGAATCATTTAGAAAAACTTTGTTCTTGAAAATATTTTCCTTGAAACAATATGATAAAATAAGTGGTTGACCAACACCAAACCCTCATATCCTTAAATACTTTTCACACGAGATCAAAATACTTAATTTACAGCACATGGTTCTTTGGGACCAAAACTTGAATTCTATGGAAAACCTTTTTAATTTCTATTCCCTTTATACTTTAGTATAAACACATTAAGCTTCTTAGCATCAACATTTTAGGTTCCTAGCCCTAATTACTATGGTATGGCCGATGCCTCCATGTAAGTAAGGTAGGTCTTTTTAATTTCTTTTGCCTTCTTGGAAACATTTAAGTCAATTACACCATTACTTGAACATAGAAGCTTTGGCTTCCCTTTTCTATCTTAACAAGGCCGAGCCTCACATGGTGTTCTCCAACAAAATACAAGCCATCCAACAACATGCTAGCATCATGAAAAACATTCCAACATATAGTCATTCCATCAAGAAGTAAATGCATGAACAAGTTCATCATTCAAAAATCCTATCCTTAGGTCTTGAGCCTAAGAATAATTTTTCACCATGGCAAAATGATTTTCAAAACTAAAACTCAAACACAAATATTCACACCAACATCATAATATACAATTCCAAATATCAACACCAAAACCCGTATACAGAAAATTTCAGCATATCAAACATCAACTTGTGATAAACATTTGATTGACCAAACGAACTTGGATTTGAGCAAAAGAGGACTCATATGAAAGCTTAGGATGTCTAGTTTTTGGATATAAAATTCTTTTTCACAAAAAGTAGCTGAGTTAGTACAGTTTCGCGAAATAAGTCACAGTAGTTAGAATCCGAGACAAAATTTTATGCTTAGATTGAAACATGTTTTCAAGGGTCAAATATTTATGAAATCACACGAAATTTGTGCTCAAAATGAAGCCCAAGATGTCTAGTTTTAGGAACAAAAACAAGTTTTGAAATACAAGATCTAGGTTGAGAGAAAAACCGAAATGACTCACACAAGTTCAGATCCGAAAATCACATTTTCACAAACTCTTTTCAACAAAAGATGAAGGAACTTTAGGTTAGGGTTTTCCCTCACATAAAAATTATTTTCAACCATTCAAGCACATCAATGAATACAAATCAAGCAACAAATAATTATTACAACATTGTTCTCATAGAGAACCAAATAGACAAAGTAGGAAACCCTTGGTTTAGAGTTTTCCCCCAAACCAAACCCATAAACCATCTTCACCACCACCAATGTGGTGTGATGAGGTTCACTCCCCCATTACCTCTTGTAGATCTTTAGGATGATCAAAACTCCAAGCATCCAAAACCCAAGGATGGCCGAACCTATTGATAAAGTAAAATAAGATTTTGAAACTTGTTTCACAAAAATCATGAACTAGAAGAAGTTGTTTCATGATTCTAAGAAAAGATATGAAGAGAAAAGTAAGATTAGAGACTTACTTAGTGAAGAACACACGATGAACAAGGTTGGTGTTCTTGAGGGTCAAGAACCAAGTTTCTCCAATCAAGAAACTTTCTTCATCAAAGATGATCTTGAGATCAATACAAGAACAACAATGGTTTTAGATTTTAGAAACAAGTTTTGGTTCATAAACTATGAAGCCATATGAACACTAAAGAGAGAGAGAAGAGAGAAACTCAAGTGTTCATGAAATGGAGTTGTTTGATCTTTGAAAGAGAAATGAGAAGTGTTTTGGGGTGTTTTGATGGTGAATGGCCGAATGGCCTTATCCATATGGTCATCAAATTTGTTGATGTGTTTATGACTAGTGATGTTATGAAGTGTAAGGAAATAGATGGCTAGGATTTAAAGAGATGGACATTTGTTGAGTCCTCATGCAAAGTGTAGAGATTAATCATAAATAAGTTAATTAGCTTTCTCCATAAAAGGAAAAGATGCTAGATTATTAACCAAGAGTCATAAGAATTTAATCCATATTGGTTAAAGGAATGAAAAAGTGATGGATGCTTGACAACATCTCGTGAAGCGTGATATGCAGTCATAAACTACTCCCGACTCTGGGCTAGAACAACTTCCTAACCCTGACACGCATCCCAAGGTAAGGCGGTCCCGATTAAAATAATAATATTTTTATTGGTTCCTGCTCAAAACAACACACAAGGTTCAAAACAACATATTATGATTATTAAGTTCATAATTGAAATTCAAATATGAATTTCCAATCATCAACTATTATTATGATTATGATTAATCGAATTGTGTTCTCAGTCAAGTTATTCACACAAACAGTTAAAAGACAGACATAAGGTTTTTGGGATGTTACACTAGCAACACACTTTCTAACACTTTCTTTCCAACACACACTCTCCTATTGGTTGAAATTCATGTGGGTCTTATTAATTCATGTGGGTCCCACTTAAATTGTGCAGGACCCACATGAATTTCAACCAATTGAAAAGAGGGTGTTGAAAAGAGAGTGTTGAAAAGAGAGTGTTAGAGAGTGTGTTTAGACAATATATCAAAATTCAACTAAAAATTCAACAACTATGTAAAAAAAAATGAAAATGGGGGTCTGTCCGTGTTCAAATACCCAAATTGTATGATATATTTCATAAAGTAAAATGTCAACGGTAATTATTTATGAAAAATTACTTTTATAAATTGGTGGCTTCTAAGGTAAGGGAGCAAGTAAGTCCCTCACCAGTGAAGCATCTTTTTTAACCGTTAGATTTGTTAATAAAATAATTGGATGATTGAGATGGAAACTAGTAAATGGCTAAACAGGTTAACCAAAAAAAATCAAAGTGACAATTTTACCCCTCCCCCTTCACCCCATATCACCACACTGGAAACGGAGCTCGCAAAACATTAACAAATCTGAACATTTTCTTGATCTCAAATACACCTCACAAACACTATTAATGGTAATAATAATAACAATGGAGATATATGATTTATCCATGGCCATACTGTCTTCTCACACGAATGAATGTTGGCTTGATCCAGCAACGTTATGTCGTATTTGGAGGGAGATTTCTGTTTGTTGATGGAAGAATATACAAGCAACAACCCAACCGAATTGGATCTGGCCCAATGAGAATAATGGGAATAATCAGAACTGTGTTGATTACAAAGGGAAACAAGTTGCAACATCGGAACCACTGGCTCTGGTGGCACAAGGTGGGCGGTGGGATGAGGGGAAGACGATGAGAGATGAGGGTAAAAATAAATTTTGGAAAATAAAAGAAATTAAAAAAATATATAAAAAATGGTTGAAATTACCTATAAACTAGTGGTGCATGGGTGATGGACTTACTTGCTCCCTCACCTTAGAAGCCACCTTATAAATTTAGCTTTTTTAGAAGAATTGTTTTTTTTTTTTTTTGTCTTTGATCGGGTATCCTCCCAGGAAAAATGTGCGACTAACTCTTGGACCGGAGGTGGTGGTTAGATAAAACTCTCCTCAGAGGGACGACTCCAAAATTCGAACCCTTAACATTATAAGTGAAAGTCATCCGGGATCGCAATCCACTTTCATCATTGTTGAATTTTATAAGATTTATTTAATGCAAGGGAGACGTGATCCGACTTTAAAGTCATAACAAATTTATAATTTGTTATTCATATGCTCATATTTTTTTCAGAATTTAAATTGTTAATCTTCTAATCAATCATCAACAACATTGCATTTTACTTTCTATCCAATATCTTTATATATATGGGTATTTCTGATATGATGTGAATATAAAGTTTTTATATAATGTTGGCTAATCAAACATCATTATAGATATGATTTTTGAAATAATTATCGTGAGACTCAAAATAATTTAAAGTTGTATGAATAGAAATTGATCCATCTGGTCAAGCCTTCTACCCACATTTATTGTAACTTAGGTTCGATTCTCAGGTTTGTCCTATTGGTAGGCGATATATAACTTCCACTCTAAATTCTCGTTGAGGTTGGTGGTCTCCCTAACCTTGTAAAGTGATGTATCTTCCCCTAATTTAAATTTTTATGTATAGAAAAAAAATATTTCATGTTGATACAATGGATTATTGAATAAAAATTTCTAGATGAACTATCGACATTGTTTTTTTTTTTTTACTCCAGATGAACTATCGACATTAAATCCTATGTATAAATAACTTTATATAAAACTAATTTGTATATATTAAGTTTACTTTTAATTTTATTGTATCGAGTTTAGATATAATAATGACAGTGAGGTTTGCATTTATAACATTATAGAAAGTACGTGGGAGCCTCTTTGGCAAGGCACTTCAACCACCTTATAGCGGATAGCTTATAGCGGATAGCTTATAGCGGATGAGAAAGTAGTCCCGTTTGATAAGCGTATCTGTCACGAGCTTATAACGTTTTTTCACGAGCTTATAGCGTTTTTTTCCAGACGTTACTTAAAGTAGCGTTTGAGTTTATAGCTTATAGCGTTTCATTTTTCTTTCCATTTTTATCCTTATTATCTTCATTTAATTCGATATTTATTCTCTTCGCTCTCTTTTATGTAAAATCATGAATAAAGATGTCATTTTATATTTTTCAGCTAGTTTAACCGCTAGTTTTACCAAACACTTTCACAGAAAATAAGCTAGCTTATCCGCTATCAGCTACCTCATCCGCTATCCGCTATCAGCTAGCTTATCCGCTAACAGCTAATTTTACCAAACAGGCTCTAAATCACTCAGTGGCTTTAAATTAAAATGAGATATAGAGCATGTTTGCATAAACTCGATTTTTTATGGAAAAAACAGTTAGTTTTAAAATAAAAGTGCTTTTAAGAAAAATCTGAGTGTTTGGATGGGCTTTCAAAAAAAGCAAAAGAAGTGAAAAAGCATATTTTGGTGTTTTTTTTTTTAGACACAATATTTTGGTGTTTTTTTAAGAAGCTACAATTCGTTACAATAAATATATACAATATCAAATACAATATTCAAAGCTTGATATTCAAAAAACAACTCGGTGTTGCATCCCAAAAAACTTTATCATCATAGAGGCCACTTTCTTTACTATGTTCTCCTTTTTCCCTATTCAACAACCACCAGCGTTGTCACTCTTTATTGGGAAAAACTCAAGTCCCACATTGACTAGAGATAAAGCCTCATAAGAGCTTATAAAGCTTGGGCAATCCTCATTTCTTGAGGTAGCTTTTGGGGTTGAGTTATGTTGATGCACACGCTCTCGGATTGTTAAAGATAAACCAACGGCAAACACACGCACACACGCGAGAAAGAAAAGAAGACAAGGTTTACGTGGTTCGGCGAATAGTGCCTACTTTCACGGAAGCTGTTACGACTGTGTTTCACTATATATGAATAGGGTTACATAAGCTCAATATTTATGTTGATCACCACCAGCTCGGGCGTCGGCCCAACTGTCAGTATCTATATGAGCCATACTCAACAAGTTAGGCGCAAATGTAATACTCTTCCACCTCCACAAGCCCACCCATTGGTGTGACAACACCATTTTGCAATTCTACCCAAACCTTCGCAATCTTAAGCACACTACACATCACTCCTTGTGTAAAACCCAAACATAGCCCCTGCAAACATAAACGGACCCATAACAAGGAGTCTCTTTAGCTATTCCCTAGGAGCTATTTTTTGAGAAAATCCTACAGCCTAAACCAACAGGTGAAATTCTTGCTTATACACATATTTAACGCATCACTCTTACACACATCCAATCATAAAATGATACCACATTAAAATTGAGACCCACCAAGCCAAGTCATCAACAAATACAGAAGAGAGCTTTGCTAGCTATCTTACTTCATCACCAGCTTTGAATGTTTTTCTCTCTCTTTTATTGAGTTACTATTACTCTCACCTTAGTTCTTATGGGCCTACTATGCAGCTTCGTTCTTATTGCTAAAAACAACTTGACAAACCAATTCAATATGTTTTCATGAAATATGCCCATTGCAACAATATGCAAGGCATACTTGTGTAATGGATCCAAATAGAGATGATAGATACAGTAAATTATTAAAGGATATCGTTGAGAGTATTGAAAAGGAACAAAGATTTCTACACCTCTTATTTGATATTTTAGGTTCATTTGATCCATCTCCATTATCCTGAGAACTAATTTGGCCTAATTTTTCAGGTTCAATGTCACCCACATTAACACTTTCATTTAAGGCAAAGGCAGAGGCAGAGAAATCAATATTTAATAAATCAAAATGGAAAAACTTAAGTATAAAATCACATAAGATACAATTTACAAGTTTACAACAAGCACAAAACTTCAAATAGGAAAAGAAATCCAAAACGAAATCATATAAGGTATGATAAACATCAGAGCAAAAAAAAAATACAAAAAGAAATTCAAACAGGCAGGATAAACAAAATGACTTCATCAGAGCCAAACCCAAAACCCAAAACCCAAAAGAAATCACAAACAAAATGACTTCATCAGTAAATACTTGCAGAGGTCGAGGAAGCACAAACGAAATCACAAAAGAAAGCACAAACGAAATCACTTAAGAGGCAAACCTGTTATGCGATGGTCGAGGACGAAGCTTATGGAGGTTCAGACGGCGGAGGATAGTGGTACGAGCTTCACGCAGAACAGGTAGTACGAGGACGAAGGTTTCCAACTTGCAAAGGACGAAGGAAATTTAATGAAACAGTAGCACTGGAAAGCTACTCTGTAGTACAATAGGAAGCAAAATATTTCAGATGGGAGAAGGGAATCTCAGGAAGGAAACATTCAGAAGGAGGGATAGAAGGAGTCAAAGGAGGAAGAACAGAATTCACTCATCACAGCTTGCATGCCTCTGGAATCATTGGTCCTCCCCTTTTATAACAATTACTCAACATGTTTTCTCTTAGCCTTATTCCCTGAATTATTCGATCAGCTGACACATGCCCCTTTTCTCCAACCATTTTGTTGACCCCACTTTGATGACTTGGATTTTCTTCTACTGCTATGATAACATTACCCCCCCCATTAAAATCAACCTCTTCCTCAAGGTTCAAACTACGACAATGTTGTTGGGTATGTGATAGTAGTATCTATCCAAGTGGTCTTCAAGTCAAATGGACCTTACCCGAGAGAAAATCCACCCGGATCCCATTGTTTGAATTGTCAGAACCCTTTGGTATGGCAAAAATAGTCATTGCCACACAAATCCCATTTTGTGGAGTGGGTTGGCAGGATAATCCATTGCTTGAACCCCAACTCCGCGTGGTCCCGACTTTCAGCATAATAGAGCAGCAAGATTCTCAATTGTGCACACGTTGGGAGCATGCTAAGCATAGGCACAGAAGCCAACAACCACGTCCCTGGAGACACTAAATTACCAAACAGATGTAATGCTTTGAACCCTTCGCCATTTGATGTGTATCACGCCATAATTGCATGCCAAGAGACCAAACCCCCTGCATCCATTGTCCAAAGTAAAGATTCTGCTACTTGCATCTGTTCGACTCTCAAGTAGAAGCAAACCAAAGCAGTATAGATAGAAACCTCACCTGACAATGTCGGCCATTGCAGTACATAAGAGTGGATATGCCTTCTACAACGGTAGGCAACATTCTCATCAAATGAAGCATAAACAGGCATAATATTGACAACAGTTGCATAGTTTGGTTGAATCAGTCCATTCATCATCAAACTGAACAACAAAAATGCTTCTTCTAATAACCCAATCTCAATAAGGCCTGCCAATAACCGATCAATAGGTATAGAAGGTCGACAAACGAAATAAAATATACCTTGTTGACCCACATTAATAACAGTATGATCAAGGCGACGATCCTTCACAAAATCCAGACGGGTATTAAGGGGTATTCCCACGAACACGCGGTGGGCGTCAGAGAAGGACATGGTTTTGACAAATTCATGTGATTCATGGGTTCCCTTAAGCACAACATTATAAGCAGACAATAGAATAAAAAACTCATGAGCAACACTTTAGTCATCTCTATGTGAGTCTTTCCACAAGGTGGCCGACAATTTAGAAGCAACTGAAATCTCATAAGAAATGCCACATAGTGATGTTGACCACTTCATTTTGTTCAGCCATTTTTGAATCAAGCTAACAAAATCTGCACTTGTGCTTGAAACAACGTTTGTAGCCAATGATTTTTCTGCAATCGCATCAAGGCTCACATAAACAAAGGCATGGAAATGACTGTCACAAAAGGAAATCCCAGATAACCTTCTTGCTGCAACATTGCTTGTTGCATCGAATTAGCCAATATAACAGTGGTTTCGATGTCCAAACTCAAGTAAAGTGTTCGATTTGTTGCCAACAATTTGGTGCTTTGCAGATGAGGTAAAAAATAATGATGAAAAATCAATTATATTAACAAAAGGTGTTGCCAGCAATTGAGCTAAGAATGTCTGTTATGATTCCACAAAAGGTTGTGTTGAAGATGTCTCCAAGGCTTAATCCAATTGTAACACGTTATTCATATGATAATATGCATGAAATTGCTCTGGAATCCCCAGACAACAAAGAATATGACAAGCACGATAAAATGGTGTGAGATAAAACCTCATGGCAACAACTCTGCATCAACACAGATCTGGCGGTTCAGGAGGCGGTGGAAGGTTTGCCATTGTGCCCCGGGGCCAATCTAGTGGTTTTGGTGGCGGTGACTGCATTGGAATGTTTCGTCGAGCATGAGAAATGTATGTGAGCATCGGACTCGTCCACATCGTTTCTGGCCACGGTGGATTTGTGGCACCCCTCCGCTCTGAAATGATGTTGCATCATATGGTTCCAGCAGTGGACTCGTTGAGATTTTGCGAGAAAGCGAGAGCATCATCTCTATCATGACTGCCTAAGCAAATTGGGGAAGTTGTACCTCCCTCTTTGGTGGTTGTCCTTGGATCCCCAAGAACGACTTAGTGTTGGCAAGTCGTGAGACGACCCCACTTACGTAGGATAATCCCATTAAGTTCAGAACCCGCCTACTAAGTTATTATTAACTATAACCTGGTGATATTATTATGCGCTTATTAAATGAACGGCAAAACGGTAAAACATACACGATAAGCACGTACATAAAAGCATGCATTAGAGTAAAGAACAACGGGAAAAACAAAACATATACATGCATTATATAAGTATTTATGCGGTTGCCCCCTCAGTAGGGCTACTGTAATACGTACATCACTGTACAACTGAAACTGAAAGATAAAACATATATATCAAGACTCCAAAAGAAAGAAAAAGCTCTCAGACATCCTCACCAGCGCTTCCCAGCCCTGCACTCAAAATATATCAGCCTCTCCACTCAGTCCTAAAAGAAGACGCATTGGCTAACCCTCACCATCGGTGGTAGGGATGACCTGAGCTATCCTGTCCCTCTCCGTGTGTACGCCTATAAACCCGCACAGGCTCGTACTCGGAGGAGGAATTCAACACTACTATGTGGCACCTCAGGGCCGCCCTCATGTACCGGTCTGAACGTCTCCTCTGGCCTCTATGCACAAAGCCCCTCCTGCTGGATACAGCTGAAGTCTGTGGTGCCACCCATCGGTAGTCCTGCTCTCTCTGGCTCGATGGTCGCCACATCCGTGGAAAGGGAAGAAACTAGTAAACTTGGTAGGGTCCAACGATGTCTGCATAAGGTGGAGTACCTCTCCTGAAGATCAGGCTAACTGGTCCTGTGTATACAACCCAAAAGGTCGAGGGGTCCACCCGCCATCCCCTCTCGTCGTGATGTATCCTCGGTGCTCCGGTGATAAACGGGTGTCTCCTTGGGTCCATCCTCTGTTACTGCTGGCTCCTCGGCTGCTCGTAGAACGAACATACCCATACAAAGGAAAGAACACAGTTAGATAAGATATACAGCACATCAAATAAAGGGATGATGCAATGCAGAATATATAGCAGACACAACCATCTCTCAAATTCTCAACACCACAGTCGTTTCCTAACTAGATGTGACACGTACTCTTTCTATGCATGTTGGTCGGTACTAAACACCCTACTAAGGGCAACATCTTGTCCGCTCAATGGACTATAAGTTGGTTTGTTCCGGTAATCCGTTCCGCTAGCCGTGACCGTAAGAGTGCATCACCGCTCAACTGTCCCAGACAAAGAGGGATATCTGGGCCTCTTCGGTAGATCCACCGGCAACTGGAAAGACTCAAGGCTCTAGTCGGGATAACCATACATGCCCAGGACCGCCACGACAAGATAGGAGCTACCTCATCGGTCTCTTATGGGTACACCTGTGTCCAGTATATCTCCAAGGTCACACAGACCTTCCCTTCCGTTTTTCGCATCCACACTCGGTGCACCAACCTCGTATACCTCACGGCATACGGCTCGCCACTTGGCATCAATGCATATGCTATGCATGTCATCCATTTCTCTTGAGCTGATATCATAACACAGGCAAACTTGCTCTTAGCAACATGAGCTCCAAGCTCCGAGGATCCACACACACGAGCTCCAAGCTCCACTTAACACATATGAGCTAACAGCTCCCATCATGACCTTATGAGCTCTAAGCGCCGACTATAACTTACGAGCTTCCAGCTCCAACTATAACCTCAATCCCAACTATCAGCTCAAACATCCACCACGGGGTCAAAGCCCTAATCAGACTAAACCTCCAATCTCATGCATACACACATTTCGAGATACATACAGTAATTTATCAATATCAACATGTTCATTGCAGCAGTAAATATCTCATACAGCAACATGCCATCATATCATGCAGATATACTACATACCACAGTCAGCAGATAAGCAAATGCTCACAAAGCGGCCATACATACATCACACCAATCAACATAAATCTGCTAACCTAGGGTATCAACATAGCGGCGCTAGCCCGAAGTAGACTAAACCTAGGGTTTAGGCATTTCGTAGGGCTCAACCTCACGTAGGGTTTAGGGTTCCCCTACACACATACCAACAACACTATATAGACAACGCTCCCTGACGTGTGTAACTCTTTCTCCCCACCTGAACAGCTGTAGCACGAACTTCCACGCGAACACAAGCGCGACGATCCCTCTCCTCCTTCCTCAAGCTCGCGGCCCTCTCTCCCAAGAACAGCCACCAAACCTTCTCACAACTGCGGCCTCAAGCTCAAAATTACGAGCAATCACGAGCGCGGACTTTGCCTTAGGGTAAGCCCAAAAGATCAAAGAAAAGGTAAAGACTCGAAGAACGCCAAGAACACGTGTTAGGGATCCGAGTTTACCCGTGGCGAATCGAGAAACTAATCCGCTAGAGTTGTGTAAAACTTCGTCGTGATTGCAATGGTGTAGTCGAAATCGTGTTCCGGCGGCTCGATCACCTCTAACCTCAAGCTTTCTCCCCCAAGAACTCAGAACCTCTCTCTCTAACTCTCAAAAAAGCTTTAAGTTTCGTGCAAAATGAGAAGATGAAAGTGGAAGCTCCACTTATGGTTCCCGCGGTCCACGCTTAAGCGTTCATCACACCGCACGCTCTAGCGTAGGATCTCTCCACGCTCGAGCGTGAAACCTCGTCCATTCTGCCTGTTACCTGGCCTAACACGTGTCTCACACACGTCCAAACTCAGAACAGCTGCACAGCGCACTCAGCACACTGAAACGTCCACCTCTTCCACGCTTAAGCGTCGTAACGCTTGAGCGTGACGTTCTCCCACGCTTGAGCGTCAAGCTTAGCGAGAGAAGAACTTCCAGCCTTCTGACTTCCCCAGTTTCTCGTGTTACACCTTAGGCACTTCCAACCTTGTTCAAGCCTATTCCTAAACTTCCAAATAGGTACCAAACTAACACACAAGCAATCACACAATCACACAATCACCCGATCAAGGTCATCTACCTTAATTAGGGTTATAGAAAAAAAGGGATGTTACAAGTCGTCTAACAGAGTCTTCGCCAATGATGGACTGTTCCTCAATCGGTTCTTTGGAGGGGAAAATTCCGCCCTAATCCACAATGTTGCGACACCCAAACGATTTTGTGGTGGCGATAATCGTCTTCGGTGTTGCTATGTCTGGTAGACCCATAAATCCGCCATTGAAATCACCTGTCAGATTTACCAAAAGTTTCTCATCACGTCCGTAATGCCTGAAAATTTTAATAATTTTAATTATAAGAGAATGATGTCATGTCTGATAAGTTTAATTCCTTTTTCGTATAAAGGTTACATGATTTTTTTTATATAAATATGTTTTTTCATAATCAAGTATGCTATAATCTAAAAATGTTCTTCGATATTCTTTAGAGAACTAAATAAGGAATTTCAGGCATAAAAACGGGGGGTGCATAGCTGTCATATCCATGTATTTTAATAATTATGATTATATCAATAATTGATATATTAAGTGGTAATTAATTTATTTTATAATCGCTACTAATTAATTTATGATATTAAGACATCAATAGGGTAGTACATAACTTGGCATACCCTTAGCAGGTTAAATACAATTTAACTAGTAAGTTAGTATTAATTTTTGGATCTTGTCTATAATGCCCTTTTAGTGAAGGACATTATTGTCCAATGCCTTAAGATTTCTTTTTGTTTAAAAGGGGAGCTCACCCCTTCCCATCTCATTATTTGCCAAATGTAAAAAAAAAAGGCGTTGCTATGGCACTCTTGGAAAGTAAAGGGTTTGGGTACCCTATGTCCAATCAGAATCCGCCACCTTAATTAATTGAGTTATGCCAATGTCACATAGAGTTAAGTTCTCACCATTGATTAATCCATATAGGCAAGGGTATGATACCCAATGGATACAATATAATCTTCCCAAAAAAAAAACAAAAGGGTTTAGGATTTGACAAATGTGAGCTTGGGAGAGAAGAGAGACAAGGGTGAAGTATCCATTGATGGTTCTTATTCTTTTCCTCATTTTGGTTTTTGGCTCTTGGAGCTCAATAACATCAACCCAAGCTAAGAGATTTTGGTGTTTGAAATAATTTGTTTGTGGGTTTTGATTCAGAGAAAATTACCAGGGTGAGCATAATCATGTTGACATTAAAATATGGTATGAACATTTAATGTTAATGGAGATGAATTTCCCTAGCTTGTACAAACATGATTGGTTGCCATTTTATATATTTTTTTTTCTGTGTGTGTTGGGCCAAATATATATATATATGTGTGTGTGTGTGTGTGTGTGTGTGTGTGTGTGTGTGTGTAATCAACGCTGCCCTTTTTTTTATATATTTTTGTTTTGGAGGCTATACAGTGGAAGGTATAGCACAACTAATTTTTTATGGGTGTTGTGTTTGTCTTACTGAACTGTCAAAGTTTGGATTTGTTATGGATTATTATTAGTCGATTATTTGGCTTGTGTTTATGTGGATATCAGTTAGAGAAAATCAGTTCTTTCGGTGGAGCAAAGAGTATCTCTAGAGCTTTATTAATCTATCCTCATTTCAGTTTATTGTCAATTTTATGATTTCTTTATGATACAAAGTTTTCTTTTGTTGCAATTTATTCCTCTAGAATATTTGGTTTGTTTTTGTGGCATGGGTGGCTTTGTTTCCTGAAGGTGTTGCTGCTCTCGAAAGTGGAGGCGCAACCAGCCAAGGAAAAAGAAATTGAGCCACGCCTATATATGTATATACTGTTTTCAAAACAGGGCGCTGCTTTTGATTTTTTTTTCCTTTTGGCTGACTTTGCAAAATGTAAGTTTTTTATAATTATTATTATTATTATTATAATATAGATAATTGGTAATATAGAATGTGTGTACAGGAATCAAAGTAAAAAATCGTTTGGGTTATTGCCATTTGAAAGGTGTAATGGCTTGTAATATATATAAATTGTAAGATAGAATTTATAAGTTGTATATATATAACTTTGCCATATGATGACTTATTATATTTATATAATATATTATAATAGTTTTAATGAAGAAACAAAGGGTAAAGATTTGATGATTATATATACATTTTGTTGGTTAAATGTTTGAAGAGGATATTTATTACTCTGAGTATTTTGATGTTGTATATGGAAACAAATTAATAAAATGAAGGTGTATTACGTGAATGACTTACTTGGAAGCCATTGTGTATTTGTGATTGAATGTTATAGGATTGCTATGACTTAGGAATATTACAAATTTCCTTTCTGATCTCCTAAGATAGGATAAGGATAAAGGAAGTATGATATGTGGCTTTTCAAGTGTTTTATCATTAAGAGGAGGAACTGGTTCCCAAACCCCCAAGGTTGGAACGAGGTTGTGTTTCCTCTTGCGTAGACTTGTTAAACGACACCACTGGGTTGCAACCAGTGCTGTTCTCAATGCTTACTTCAAATGTTAATATCCAAATATGATTATCCTATTTTGCATAACATAAACCGCATGCAAAATTGTGAGGCTAATTCTTTCTTGAGGGAAATGCAAACCATACAGAATCCAACAAAGGTTGGCATAAGTGGTGGTGGACTTGTATCTATTAACTAAATGGCTGGGGTTCGAATCTTACCTCTTACGTATGGAGCGAGTTTCCGCTGGGAGAGGTAATTTCCCGCCGTCAGATGTCATTTACTCCCCCGCAGGAGATTAGTCCCCATTTCTAGTGGGGATAGGGGATACTCCTAGTCGAGGAAAAAAAAAAAAAAACCATGCAGAATAATCAAAATTCAAATCCAGCATTACTTTAACTTGCTTTCATAGTCATAGCCTTATGGAACTCAACATCAATGGCAGAGCACACAATTAATCCTCACGGGCCATGTTTTTCACATGCATAAGCAACAAGCAAAGAGGATGACAGTGTACTGAGATTCCCTCTTAATAAAATAAACTCCCTGTCGAACTACTTGAGTCGCATGGTAAACTAATTCACAATAGCACAAAAGGCATATTTGAATGATGCAAAATATACAATGCAAAATACCAAAATCGCTTCGAAACCACATATCCGAATAAAAAGAGTATTAAGATAGAATCAATAACAGCAACCACCTGTGTTGTTTTGTTTCCTTGTTCTATTCTATTCAGCACTGCAACACTTGACTCATGTTTTTAATGATCATGTGCCAATTACATTATGACATGCCCTTAAATTCATGCAGGTTTTCTTCCTAGAATTGTACAGAAGTCACTCGCTGCTCCAATGGTAGGTTGCTCCAGCTTTCACGGTTGTAGGGGAGTTAGAATCGTTGTTGTTGGCGACGGAGGCACCGAAAAATCGACCCTCATTGCCGCCATGGTGTTCGATTCTTTACCAAAGTCCATTCCGCTTGTGGTTTCGCCCACTCGCCAAGCTAAGTGGATGGGAGTTGGGTCTTGTTGATTTTTTTTCGTGGGTGGTTGGGGTTTGGTTTGAGTGGTGGCTGATATTTCTTCATATATGCCAATGGCAGATTCTTGATGGGGTTTCACGGTGGCTATGAGTGTAGGTGGCCAATCGTGCGACGAAAGATGGTGGTGGGCATGATGATGACCTCTGGCTTGAAAACTGGGCTAAAGTTGGTTCTCTAATAATGCTCCAGTATGTTTAGATGATGGGATTTAAGGTTGTGAAGGATTAGATGATTTGAGATGAGCTCAAGTTGTTTGATGTTTTGCCAACTTGAAGGGGGAAAAATTTTGAAGTTCATGAAGTATGGGTGCTGATTTGGGATTTGGTGTGTGAATAATTTGGAGATGTTACAATGACATTGGAGGTTTCAAAGTGGTTTGTGTGGATGGTTAGCAAACATTTTTCTTTCCTTTGCTTGTGTTTTGCTCTTGGTTCCAAAATTCTCAACATGAAAAAAAAAATTGGGTGTTGAAAATGAATTTCATCACCCGTTTGTTGCTTTTGCAATTCTGGTTTTCGATTTTTGCGGTTCTTATTTGTTCTTGCTGCATTGTTGTGCCAATTCTATATTTGGGAATTTTGAGAGAATAGATTGTATAATTTTTCAAAATATTAGGGGTCATGGTTTTGGAAAGCATGAAATTTAATATGAATCCAATTGTAGAGCATTTGTTTTAAAAAGATAAACTTTTCTTGATATATGCTTGTTGGCACACCTTCATAGACATTAGTGTATGGACCTTGGGAAAGCCCGTGTGTGAGTTGATATAATTTTTATAAGTTTTCTTTCTCTTTAGATAACCAAGCTCACATGGTAATTGAGATACGGCGCCTTTTATGGTGCACTTCATGGCTTTGAAGGGCATCGGTACACTTCATTAGTGACCAAGTATGATAAGTTATTTTGGGATTGATTAGTAAATAAAACTGGTTGCAGTGTTTTTTTTTGTAAACATTTCATTTTTGTCTTTTAGCAAATAAAATTGAGCAAAGAATGGAGCCAACTTTGAGATCCAAACTCAAAGCTCAACCGTGAGAAGGCATCATAAAAATTACAAATCCTCCCAACAAGGCAGCAACACTACCATTTCCTTCTCCATTATCACCATCTTCTTTGTCAAGCTTTACAACCCCTTTTAATTTTTTTGGTCAAACTAAGAAAAATTCTCAGACCACCATTCTTGAGAAGCCCAAACTTCTCTCATTTTCTAACTTCGCATATCATCCTTCCATCTCTCAAACACAAAACAACATAAACATCACCATAAGCCATTACGTCAGTCGCTGGAGCATCACCGCATCACCTATCATCCATCAGCCACTACGTCGGAGCCATCGTCTAAGACAAACAACCACCGCAACTTCCGTTTCAAGCCCAGCCGCAAATCCACACCAGCAAACCACCATGGGACGTCCCTTCCAATCCGTGAAACCCCCATTGGACGAACCCAACCTCCGACAAGCCCGAACTAGCACCGTCCGTCGTTGCTCCGCCGCGTCAAGCCAACTTTCCCTTGTTTTTGGGTGACCCAGTAGTTGGGTTTGCAAAATAAGTAAATCTTAGAATTGTGCAACCGATCATAGATTAAAAAAGGACTTACAATATTACCAATAAAAAGGAAGGTATAAACAAAGAAAAGAAGGAGGTTACAGCAACAAAAAAAATACATTACACAAAAAAAAAAAAAAAAGAAGAAGAAGAAGGAGGAAGGCATGTTTTGGAGATGTCTAAAATATTAGGAGGGACTAAAAAATAAATATGGAACTTTATAACAACTATTTTCATAAATTAAAAATGGACTTATAAATATATTTTATATTTTATAGCTATTTTTCTACAAATTATAAAATGAATTTATAAATATATATTTATTATTTATGTTAACCAGCTTAATAAGTTTCCGATAAAATGTGTTGCCACCATTAATTTCATTTGAGTGCAGATCCAACGATAAGAACAATGGAATGCACCGGTGTAGTCCAAACCTGAGAGTGCACCATAAAAGACGCCTTGAGATACATGTAATTTTGGTTGTTGGAATATTGGGACTTAAAGGCTTTAAATATGTAGTTCTAATAGAAGTGAAATAATAACATGATTCTTGTATGTTTCGTACGATTAAGATACAAATCAAATTTACATGAAGTTTTGCCTCACTGTGACTTCTAGTCCCTTTTACCATTCATATTTCTCATCTTTCCCATTTTTATGTTTTGGGTCGATAAAAATTTCATATCATACATCTCATACTATATGTGTTGGGCTAAAAAACATACTCATTTCATTCACATTTTTCTCATTTTCCTATTTTTATATTTTGGGTCAATAAAAATCATTTCATGAGTTTCATACAAGAACCTTCTAGATAAAAAAAGACAAACAAAAACTCATCTCATGCATCTCATATATTAACATTCTTGGTAAAATAAATAAATAAATAAAAAAATAAGTTCATGCATCTCATGCATTAATATTTTGATAAAAAGAAAAAAAAAGAAACTCATTTAATGCATTTCTTGCATTAACATTCTTGATATAAAAAATTCATTATTTCATGCATCACATGCATTCATATTCTTGGTTTAAAAAAAAATAATAAATAAAAATAATATTTCAAGCATTTCATGTGTGTTAACATTATTGGCTAAAAAAGATGCATTTTCACCACACAAAAATCATGCATTAATGTTCTTGGTTAAAGAATAAAAAAAACATGTTTCTCATTCATTAACATTTTTAGTTGAGGGTAAAAAAAAACATTCTTAGTTAAAAGAAGGCTAAACTATACTTTTGATCTAATTTTTTTTTATTTTATGTTTCGATTTGGTCCGTTTTTTATTTTTTGTTCTGATTTGATTCTTTAAATTTTAAAATCGTTCCAAATTGATTTTTTCCATCAACACCATTATAACAATGTTAGATTCTAGCGCTAACTCAACGAAATTTGGGTATACCCAACGGGAATTGGGTATGCACGTCGGAAAAGGTCTCTCTTCTTCTTCTTTCTCTTCCTCTCTCCTCTTTTCTTCATCTTCCTCCTTCTTCCTCTTTAAATCTACATTCAACACATTCAAAACAACAAATCCCAAATAATACCCTAACCCCAAAATTAATTTTGACTGTGAAGGGATTATAAATTTGAGAATTCAATGTCCATCTTGTATCATTCGATAAAGTAATGAAGAACTAAGAAAAAAAAAGAGAATTATGATATTAATTAATGGTAAGTATAGGTAATCTGTGTTATAGCTGAAGAGGAGTCCAGATATGCTAGCGACAATAGTGAGGCCCAAAATGTAAAGGTTCTTAGTGAGAGAGAGACATTACCGTAGGGTACATATCGAAATGGCTATTTGCAAAAGATTAGCTACGATATGTTTGGAGAAACAAGCGCAAGGTTTGCGGAGTTCTTATGCTCCACCATGATCATCAACATGATAAAAATGCAGCAATTTTATGGGTTCAACTTTTTCCTATAACCAAAACAATCAAAATATATGATTATAAGATGAAATACTCATGATCATCTAAACTTATATGAAATTAAATGTAGAAATGTTAAGCACTTGAACTATCTGATAGTGAAGGGAAGTGAAACCTAGTTGAAATATTCTGCAAAACATGGAAAGGAAAGGAGGCTAGTGGTGGATGGATTTTTATTTTTTCTTTCTAAACTTGTGTTTCTCTCTCTAAAAGTCAGATTCCGACAAGAAAACCCAAATTCCGGCGAGCTAATCGAGGTTCCAGCGAGAAATCTAACATCGTTAGGGTTAATTTGACGGAAAGGACTAAAATAGTGTAACGTTTGTAAAATAAGAGATCATTTCGGAACAAAAAATAAACGAGAGACCAAATCAAAATCCAAAATAAAGATAATGGACCAAAAATATAATTTAGCCTTAAAAGAAATCATGCATTTCATGCATTAATATTCTCCATTAAAAAGTAAATAAATAAAAAATTCATATATCTCATTTATTAACATTCTTGATTAAAAAAATCATACATCTAATGCAGAAACATTCTAGGTTAAATGAAAAACTTTTAGTGCATCTCATGTGTTAACATTTTCGGTCAAAAAATAAAAAAAATCCTTTGGTTTTTTTTGGATGTATTGGCTGGATGTCTGAAAATAGTAATTTTATTGAGACAACCCACATTGATATCGCTATTGCCATTTGTACCTTCCCAATCAATTCTACTTTGGTCAGGCCATCAAGTTACTTGTTAGATTACATATTTTAAAAATAATGAAGAGTTAAATATGTTTTTAGATCAATAAATATAACATTACTTGAGTTTGATCTTTATTAAATTTGATCATTGTTAAGAAAAATTTGTTATCTATTGATATGACAAATAAATGTTCATCGAATAAAAACTAATTTTATTATATAAAAGTATAAGAAATATTTTAATCCATTAGGAATAATATATCAATAATCTCTTCACCTCACTAATAACTGGGGTCATCATTTGCAGGATTTTGCGTATGACCAAGGATCAACATGTCACTCCAATAAAGATGATTGAGTTCCTCTTGTTCTTCATCTAATCCTTAATTACAACCTTAGTATTATCAATTTTACAACATTGTTTTTATCTATTTTACCTTCTTTAAAAATAATATTATTCCTATATAGCTAGTGATACACCTTTGTGGTGGTGGGCGAGAGCCACTACTCCCGCAAAAAAAATTTTCCTCATTTTTTTATATAAAAAATATGTATGTCATTTTTAAAACAATTTGTACATATATTACATGGAAAGCTCACAAATTAACATATATTTTATTTTTTAAAACATTATTATTAGACCCTACTGATTTAACAATATTTAAATAGCTAAACAATTCCATCAAAACGGAAATTGTTTCTAACCCAACATTGTTAGTTGTCACTGCAACCATACTACTTCTTTTGTGCACATTTGCTTCGAGCTTTCTAATCCCTTATGCACACTTATACATCATTGCAAGATGAGAAAATATTAACTATAATTTTACATACTAGATGTTCACTCATTTTACACATTTAATTTAAGTGATAAAATTATATAAAATTAATTATGAAGTTTGAGTAAATTATTTTGATTAGTAGCTAATAACTCATCCAAAATTTTTACTCAAGATCTGTCAATTTATATAACCAAACACTACGCCACATTAGGGAATAATTGACGCTACCTTCACCAGCATTTCCCCGTGAAACGCTAGAAAATATGAGGCGGAAGAGTATTCCCAGCGCTTTCTTAAGGAAACGCTAGCAAATTATGAGACTTTACCAGCGCTTTCTTAAGAAAGCGCTGGGAATACTCTTATTATGGGAATTGCCAGCGCTTTCTAAAGAGAGCGCTGACAAAGGTGTAGAACCTTTACTAGCGCTTTTTTTAGAAAGCGCTGGTAATTTCCCTTTTCTAATATTTCAAGTTCCCACCTACAGGTTACTTTTCAATTTCAATCTAGTCTCGCGCGCCTAAAGCTCGTATTCCTTCTCGAGACCCTCACCGCTCCACCGTCGTTCTGTTCATGCAGCACCGCGACCCTAAGCCCCACACCGTGCCACCATCGTCCAGCTCGCTGCACCAAAAGGACCATTGCGACCCTCAAACCTTCCCTTTCCTGCCATTCTTCCTTCACGTAACCTCTTGCTCACTGCTCTCTCTTCTCGCTGCCATTGTTGCTTCCATGTGAGGGTTCACTCCTCTCTGTTTGGGTTCTCAACTCCTGCCATTGTTCTTTTGAGTTTCTCTTTGTGAGTTTCTCCCTTTTTTGATTTTGATTTTTGAGTTTATCAACTACTGCATGCCATTGTTTTTTTGATTTTGATTATTAGAAATCCCTTTTTTGTTCTTTTTTAGGCTTGAAATTTTGGTTGTTTCTCAACTATCACCCAATGCTTTTGATTTTGATTATTAGCAAATTTGAATTTCTCAACTACTGTCATAATTTTCTCTCCTATTGTACTTTCATTATGCTTGTGTCAATTTATTTCACCTGTTTGGTTTTGAATCATCTGTATCTTAATTGCTGGTTTTGTTTGTGTTGATTTTGCAAATTGTTTTGGTTTGCAGGGGGAAATAGATAAAACAAATGTAAATACATAAAGAAAAAAATTAAGGGAATTGTCGGCGCTCCCTTGAAAAAGCGCTGGTAAAGGTGCACAATTGCCAGCGCTCTCTTGAAAAAGCGCTGGCAATTGTGAACCTTTGCTAGCGCTTTTTCAAGCGAGCGCTGACAATTTTGTACCTTTACCGGCGTTTTTTCAAGCGCTAGCGAACTTTCCTCTCCTTTTGCTAGCGGATAGATAGCTAGCGTCCGAAAGCGCTAGCGAAGACCTAAAAAAACGCTGATAAAACTTTTTTTTTGTTGTAGTGAAAGTGACTATATAGTAGAAAAAAAGATGAGTTTTCAAGCTATCTTTACTTGTATCTAATCATGCATCAGCCTATAGTATTATGATGAACTGTCCCGAGTCCCCACTATAGCAACTCATCCAAATATTATATGCAAATTCACAAGTAAATAAAGTAATTCATCCAAACATTATATGCAAACTCACAAGTAAATAATAATTGGAATGAAATCTCTACACAAGTATGACAAAAAGGGCATAATGAACGAGTTTTGTTATTTGTACAATTCGTTTGAATATTTATATCATATTTTTCTACCTAATATACATTTATTGACATTGAGTTTTGATACTCCAGATTATAATGGGTATTATGATAAAGTAAAAAAAATAAATAAAAAAAAAAACGAAAATAAAAAACAAAAAAAAAAAAAAGATTGACCAAATTTCTCTCTCTACATTTTTCTCTAGAAACCAGCAAGCTCACGGGGTTCTTTTGGATGGCCATTTTGATAAAAGGAGAACAAAAGCAATGCATCAAACTAGAATAAAATGGTTGTCCTGGGAGATTAATACATTCAGTAAACAATATTATATTATGAACTCTAACATTCATTAAACAATATTATCTTCCTCCAATACTTTATCTTTCTCAAATCTTTATCTGATATGTAGTAACCGCAAGATTCCCCACAAAAGAACTTGTTATCCGCTTACGTAATTATTAATAAGAACTGAGAAAATAATTTACCACTACACCACAAATATAATCAGGGTTCAAGTTCTCTTGCTGGAACCCAACATAATTAATGAAAAGAAAATCCTAAATTTTCAACCACATGCAGAACATTTTGAAATTGAATACGGGGGGAAAAGAAAACCCATAAGACATAAAGTTGAAAAATTTATAAATTTGAAGATGGTGGAACACAAATGAGCAAGAAAAAGCAAGCCCGTATGCAGAATCACAATATATATGCAGCTCCAGAGACGAGAGACACAAACAAGACAAGTATATTCAAAAACCCAAACGAAAGGGTCATCCAATGAAATTTGCATATCTATGGGCCAGGATTGGTTTGAAAACAAGAAGACAAAGCAAAGAGAGCTTGCTGGATTCGGTGGAGGTGGCCGTTTTTGGTATACCACCGTCCCTTTCAATGTTCTAGAGCAGTTTGATGCATTCATGGAGGGAGAGGTTGATTTTTTTTTAACTTTCTGCTTTTTTCTTTTACTTTTTTAATCTCAGCTATTGATTTATTTTAATATTATACCAACGGTTAGAATTGATGGATGTTAAAGTGGAGGATTGGAGACAAAACAGTTGTTCTCACCTGATATGGTGGAAAATGTTTCTACTTTTACTGACTTGGCTTGGTGGATCTCATTTTTAATATGTTCAGGTTTTTGTTTAAGCAAGAATTTCTCAACCAACAACCTAGCATAGCTTCCCTCCACGCCCGCCCTAAACAACTATCAACAATATTTCTTCAACCCATGCTACTACCACTCAAACTTCCACAACACCCCTACCAATTAAAAAGCATCTCTAGGCTCTAGCACACTAGAAACCTCACAACCTAGTAAGCCATCCGACCACCAAGAATATCATCACCACCTAAACAAGGGGGTTTTCTACGATGCAGATGCTCCTTTGATCACCTATAACTTATTAAACAAGTTTTTTCAATAGTAGCATCCAACGGTTCTAAATTGCATACCACATCACGTATTGGGGCCGCAATATTGCGGTTACGGACCGCAACGCAACTGCATCACACCACAATTGTGGTGTGATCTATATTCACGTGTAACGACCGCAATGCAATCATATTAGACACCACAACGGATCGCATCAACACCGCAACTGAGTTTTCAGTCCCATTTCGTTCAATGTTACTTTCAATATGCAAAAAGATGATGCGATGTCTTAAAAATATTATTTTCACTACAGTTAAATTTGAATTATTCATAAAGATAATGCAATATCATAAAAATGAATAAAAATTTATATAATATTATTAATAAAAGATATATAAAGAATTGCAATAATTATAGATTTTTTTTTATATTTGATACAAACATAAAATTATTTCACGCTGTAATGATCACAATTCATTTCGCAATGATAGTAATAGCCGCAATCGCATCCGCGACCGTAATTTAGAACCATAACGGATGCCCAAGCTCACTTTACCACAGCCTTGCTAACAACCAATGAGACGCCAAAGCTAGATTGACATTTCACCACTAATGAGCACCATGTAACCATCCGTTTGAACCACCTAGAGTTCCCAAATGGTCCCAGTTACTACCATCATACGTGCACCATGAAGCCCATGTCACATAGCAAACTCAACTTTGTTTGTGACAAAACTCACATCATTTAAACATAAATAATAAATATCTTCCGTAAAGTCTTTCACAAGATGGAATATTTCTCATTATTCAATGTAATATGACAACACGATAATAATATCTTGAACACACTTGTATAGAAGAGACTTCATGAACAACTGTTGAATTACACACACAACACATATAGGTAAACTGCTATGCGAGATCATTGAATCCAACCCTATAACTGCAAATTCAGGTATAATATTTTTGTCTTCTAGGCCATCGTTTTATTTTTTATAAGCATACAGTATATTGATAATTAAAGAGCACTAGGAGTGCTATTACCCATATATAAAAGAACAAACCAAGTGTAAATAAAATATTGTATCTAAAAGACCGTTTTACACTAGCCATGTCTTCAAGCCATCGTTGTATAATAGTTTTATTTCACTTTAAAAGTGAACAAGTTTTTTATGCAGGGGTACATAAAATATATTATCAAACTCTAAAAAGCAAAATATATAACGGAGTGAGTTCTACAACTTAGTAAATAGTAGGGCACTCAAGGGTCACTATCCAAAAAAAAAAAAAATATAACTATATATAATGCTTTTGCTTGATATTCAAAAAATTATTAGTGTCACTCGAGTTCTACTTGGGCCTGATGCAGTGCTCTCCTTTCATGGGTGTTGATTGAATCTTTCAGGTCGTCCTTGGTGTTTCCTTGGTGGTTGTGTCCCTTTAGTGGTTGCTTCTTCGACACACGGTTGGGGGTACCTGTCAAGACATTTTGATGCTTAAGTCAGCAAAAGAGATACATATGTATGAATGAGCATGGATGCAATGCTTGAGAGAGTTAGTTTCAAAGAGGATACTCTCTAGTATTTTTAGTCTCCATGGAGGTAGCGAAGTTGGTGTAGTTTTTCCTGTAATCACGGAAGGCATGTAGGAGAGGCATGAGGCGCCTTATTCCATTTCTAGTGTGTCAGGGGGTTGTACAGTCCCCCCCGGTACACGTAATTAACCTCTCTGTGACGCAAATGGAGGTGTCTCACAACCTTTTTCTAGTGCAATAGGGCCCACAATGACCATCCTTCTAGCATGTACTTAGGTTGAGGGTAGTATGGCCTTCGGGCATCCGATGTGATAGGTCGACTCGCTTTTAATGTAGTCCGACCTATTGGGGTTTTGTTAGGCCTAATTCTCGTGATTGGACCTTTTGTTGGGCCAATGCGTTTGGTTCAAGTCGAATATTATTTTAAATATAGTCTTTGAAAATGAAATCTAGCTAGGTCCCCTACCTTATTAAAAAATATGATAATATCATATTGTAAAAAAATACAAAAAGTATAAGATAAACACGTGAGTCACTTTTCTCGGCAGGAATATTTACATGTTTTTCTTTATAAGATAACATTATTACCAATGCTATATTATTTTCTTTGATCAAACTATTTCTAGGTGCATTATTCTAAAATTAAGTGTATGTTTGGTTTACTGTTGAAAAATTATAAATGTACGTTTGGGATAATATCTATAGACTTTGGGGTATATAAACGTATATTTGGACTCCATAGTAGGTTTACGCAAACAAAATATAGCATAACTCATTAGGTACTATCATAATTAGAACGTTTTCTCAAGAATTGATTTCTATCTTTGAGACGTGAGCTTTGATTCTGTCCTTGGAAGTGCAACTTAGTGTTTCAACTTTTATAAGTATTAATGCAAAAATGATATTTGTATATCCGAAAATATGACAACATGATTAATGGATGTACAAATCGTGATTAATGATGTCATATGAGTATTTCACAAGTTGGTTAATATTGTCGGAATTGTGATAAATTATATACAAAACTTGATTAATGTTTTAAAATTTGTATGTACAAATAATATGGCTGATATTAATCATATATGCCTAATTTTTACCATTTAATTACAAATTGAAATTTGAACCTATCTCATTTTCTTCACATGTATATTCTAATTCCGTTATATATCCCTTATGTAAAAGAATACAATCCCAAAAAAGTATTGTTATTTCGTACGAGCGTTCTATCATATTGTGAAAAAGAGAGAAAATCTATTGTAGCATATATCTAATAAATTTTATAGTACCAATTTCGTTTCACACTCTGGAACATTTCCGATCCCAAAATCATGGGTAAAAAGTATTATCTAACATTATTATATATAAAAAACTTACCAAAATGTAAAAAGAAAAAATATTTAACCAATGAAAAAGACAGGGTGCGTTTAAAATGAATTTTTTAAAAAACAATTATTTTAAAAGTAAATAAATGGAATAAATCTTCAATTTGATCTCTGAAATTGTAAGGTTGTATCAGTTTGGTCCCTGACATTTCGAAATGCGAAAAACATCCCTGAAGTTGCCAAACGTTATCCCTAAAGTTGCCAAACGTTAATCAATCCAGCCCCTCCTTCAGGGACCAAGTTGATACGAACCTTATAATTTTAAGGACTAAATTGACATCAAATTGGCACAGGACCAAATTAATAAGATCTTACAATTTCAGAACCAAATTTAGGATTTACTCCCTCCATTCCATTTCTCTAGTCTTTTTAGTTTTCTACACACAAATTAAGAAATCATTAATTTGTGTGTAAATGTACCAAAATATCCAGTGAAGAATTAAATGAAGTATTCAACCAAGAAACATAACCTAGAAAGACGTAAAGCCAATTGAGGGTATATATGGAGAAAAAAAAATGGGGAAATGATACCTTGGGTTTATAAAATCCTAATTGTTTTGGAAAAAAAACAAATCGCTAAAGAGACTAAAGATATGGAACGGAGAGAGTACTATATATAAATAGAGTTTAGATCTTCTCCATTTCACAAAAGAAATGGAGACCTCCATTACTATAGTTTTGAATTTATAAAGACATATATTTCTAAAATAGATAATATTTTTTAGGCTTTTATATGTTTTATACATCCAAAACTTTAATAATAGAACCGTCTATTTCTTTTGAAAAATGGAGAGGATCTTTACTCATATAAATGTCTACCTATCCTCAATTCAATGTAGAATATCTCAAGGAAGCTTGGGGGTAGGGATAGCAATGGGTAGGGTATTATAGTATTCGTCCCCGTACCCGTGTTTTGAAAAAGTACCAGTACCCGGACCCATACCCTCATGGGTAGTAACTATCCGTACCCTTATCCTCTGGATACCTAAGTATATGTATCCGCACCCGTTACCCCCATTTTAATATAAGAAATTTTAATTAAACAGTAAAATGCTTAAACTCTTGCATTCCAAACTAAAAATATAATTTGTGGATCTAATAATCAATTTGTAGACTTGAAATGCAAAGGTTTTAATACAAAATATCCAATTATCAATCTCCAAAACATCAAATAAACATTACAATAAACTTCTAAAAACAATTAATTCATAAATTTGGAGCTCCTGAGCTGCTGGTACTCTTCAGAATCTGCTAAAAAAGATACATTACACTAATTATTTGTAATTGTAAAGTAAAAATTAGTAACACATTGTAAAGTAAATAATGATACATTACCTCATCATCAGAATCAGAATCCCCAAAAGACTGCAAATGCTTATCTTTCAAATGTAAATATTGTTTTGGTCCAGTGATGCCAATAGAAGCTAGAACATAACAAGAAAGTAAATGATTAGTCTAACTGATTAAAAGTAACAAACACAAATTTAATTAAATAAATACATTAATGCAACATTTATTACCTTCTTTTTCATGTTTCAACCAGCTTTGTGCACACATAAGTGCCTCCAAGGTATCCTGATGAAGCCTAGAACGATGAGGAGTCAACAACCTACCTCCTGTACTAAAAGCAGATTCTGAAGCAACACTTGAAATTGGGATGGCCAAAATATCCTTAGCAATTTTTTGTAATATTGGATACTTGATCCCATTTGTTTTTCACCACCCAAGAATATCAATGTTGCACTCCTAGGCAATACCTTCTCTTCCAAGTATTGATCTAACTCAGACTTCGATAAACTATCATTTATATCATTGACAAATGAATCATAACCACTAAGAAAATTGTAGCATTTGTATCTAAATGCAACTCCTTGTCAGATTATGATTTATGCATATGTAATATATATATATATATATATATATATATATATATATATATATATATTGTAGGTAGGGGTGTTTCCGGATTGGATTGGATCGGTTTTGAGCCAAAAGACCATCCGATCCAATGATGGAAACAACTTGCGGTTTGGATTGGATTGGTTTGCTTTCTTAAAAAAATCAGATCCAATCCAATCCAATTAAATGTGGTTTGGATTGGATTAGATAATTTGGTTTTTACCGATACATCGTTACATAATTATATTAAGTCGAAAACCAACATTAAACATATATATACTAAAATTAATGTAGTTCTAGTTTCTAAGTACATGCATGAAATCTTCTAGTATATGAATAACTATTGATTACTAGGTACATGAATAACTATACAAATTCAAATACATATAGTATTTGACAATTCCAACAAAAATATTAAAGAGAATGAGAGTGTTCATTCATAAAAGTATGAAAACCAATGCTTAAGTATGAGTAGTACTATAATTTAAAAAATAATCGTATATGTATATAGTAGGTCAGTTTGGATTGGATTGGATCGGTTTTCACTAGGGGATCCGAAATCCGATCCAATCCAATGAAAAAAAAAGCAGTTTTTGCGGTTTTCAATTTTTTCGGTTTTCGATTTTTTCGGTTTTCGGTTTTGCGATTCGGTTTTTGAGGTTTGAATTAGTTTGGATCGGTTGATGAACACCTCTAATTGTGGGTATGGGGTGAGGTAGGTACTAGAATACCCGTACCCGCACCCATCTCCATTAATTTTTGTGGATAATTATCCGTACCCATATCTTTATCCTTATCCAATTATCGGGTAATTACCCTACCCATAACAAATAAATTTTACAGGTACCCAACGGATCCCATACCTAATGCCATCCCAAATTCGAGGTGGTCTAGCCGTTTTGAGTTCTTTCTTATTTTTCTTTATGTGGTTTTATCTTTCTTTTCTTCCGCACAAAAAAAATCTAGAATATATCATAACTTTAACGTACAAAAATTTAATAATAATAATAATAATAAATACTTCCTCCTTATTTTATTTTTTAAAAATACTTTCTACTTATTTTTTACTTTAAAAACAATATCAGTTTATTTTTTTAGGTTTAATTATTTTGTTGGTTCCTAAATTATTTGAGAATTTTAAATTCCTGAACGCAAAAAGGTTTTTAATTAGGTCTTTGAATATAAATAAAATTTCCAATTAGGTTTCTAGGACAACAAATACGTTACTTAACCATAAAATTGAATAAAATATTTGTAAGTTCCTCTAAGCTGGATACTCATATCAGCCATTTGTGTATAATTATTGGGAATTATCCAAGTAATCAATCGAAAATTGCTGATGAATGCAAAATCATACTTGTGTGTATATATCAAATTTTCTGATTAATTACTTGATCAAATGTTCCAAATTTTTAATAATTATGTATAAATTATTGATAAGTGTCTAGATTGGAGGGACTCACAAATATTCAATTCAATTTTACAGTTCAATAACGGATTCGTTACTTTAAGGATCCAATAATATTTATGTTTACGGATCCAATTAAAAAAAAAAAAAATTAGTTCACAGACTTACTTAAAAGTTTTCGAATAGTCGATGGAGTATGTGAGTCATTAAACTTTTTTTTATCCATTTGAAACTACTAGAAGATACTATCAAATAAACATGACTAGTGCAAGTTGGAAGTCCAGACTTAATGAGACAGAACATCCACACTTGGCTTGACCCAAACACATTCTCGTCCTACAACATCTCTGTAAAGATTCAAATCTTGTCTGGAATCCGATGCCTCAAATTTGTGCATTTTGACTTCAATTTTGGAAATCCCATCAGCTCGCTCCCGATGTCGTCGTTCAGAGTAGAGGATGACTACGACTACCTGTTCAAGCTGGTTCTGATCGGAGACTCCGGCGTTGGTAAGACCAACCTTCTCTCCCGATTCACGCGCAACGACTTCAACCTCGAATCCAAATCCACCATTGGGGTTGAGTTCGCCACTAGGACTATAAGTGTCCGTGACAAGGTTCTCAAGGCTCAGATTTGGGACACCGCTGGTCAAGAAAGGTTTCTATCTCCTTTCATTGCATTTACAATTTACAAATCAATTCCCATATTTACAAATCAATTAGCCTGAGGTTCAGCATTTTAAAGAAATTATTATATTAACCTCAGTTCCTGTTTATTAGCGTTTGCTATCAAACATATTTTAATATATATTCCTAGAAAAGTGACTGACGTGAGAATAAAAGTTTTTCATATTTCGATGATCATTTTCGGGCATAAAGATATTCAGGACTAAATTTGTGAATGAAAGTTGAAAATTTCATCCTCATATGTGGAGGTAGGTAAAAAATATTCTGGGAATGTAGTTTGCAGAATAAAATATTCCATGAAATAAACATCAAAGGGAGTTAAATGTAATGATAATATAAACTTTAAGGGGATAAGTGTAATGATAGTATAAACGTGAAGGGAGTAGGTGGAATGACAACATAAAACTGGAGAGAAGTCTGTATAATTTTTAGCTAAGAGTGTACAGGATGTAATTAACTCAAAGATCAAGGAAAGTTGTTGTAATTTCTTTGTAATTCGAAATGCAAGTTAGCAACTTGGTTGGGTGTGAATGATAGGTACAATAGAACTTTCCTCTATTCAGGAAATGAATGGTTACCAATTACCTGCCTTGACTTCTCATTTCAAGTATTACCATAGTCAGAGTTGAACTAGTTAACTTAAAATTAAGTTACTTAGATTAATTAGTTGCTGAATCAATAGGTTGGTTGATCAATAGGTTAGTTATTAATTAGTTACTTCTTTTATATAAGTCACATGATTGACTTATTAAACACACATTAAAACATCCAGTAAATTCAATCTTACTTTCTGTCAATTCTTTCTCTCACTTCAACTTGCGCAAAAGGCGAAGGGAGGTATGGTATATGTTATGGTTCACAATTGTTTGGTCCTATGGTTACATAGGAATGGTATTATGTTTAGGGATGATGTTTTGAATTTTGATAACTAGTATAATTGATTAAGGTGAGATCTTGGTCTTGGATTAGAGTAAAGGTAGCAGGTGTTTACTTTTCATTTATAAAATGGTCTATGAACCCCTTCGAATGTATCTACCAATGTCTAAGGTGTTAAACTTTTGATGTAAAGGTGCTCTGACGTAAGGGTTGGGGTACCCTTAGTACTCCTTTTAATATTATGTATTTTGTTGATAAAAAAAAAAAAATCTTTTCATTTTTTTAATATACTAAGTATATGTATCTATCATGGTGAAAATAAATTAATATTTCTAGGTGTGAACTTAGTACAGAAACGTATTTTGCTGTTATTATAAGTATCTCTGCAATTTGACTAGTCATCTTTCTTTCATATGATGATGAACTGATGATATGATATTGTTGAGTACATGAGAGTAGGTGAGTGGTATATGTTGTACGTTATATAGTCTTATAGAACATTATGCGTGTTCAATCTGTAAGATCTAATGAGTTTTCTGAACTATAGTTGGAAGTGATGTATCTCCTATGCCTAATTTCTGATTATCAGAATCCTGACAAACCTTGCTTATGAGTATTAGAAATTTTATTATGATTATTTTTCAAAAAAATATCTGACGCATATGATTTGTTAACTTCTTAAATTTAGATTCCTTTGTGTTTAAGAATCAACCAAATCACTTATTTTTTCAGATATCGTGCAATCACAAGTGCATACTACCGAGGTGCTGCGGGTGCTTTACTGGTTTATGATGTCACAAAACATGTTACATTTGAGAATGTTGAGAGATGGTTGAAGGAGTTGAGAGATCACACAGATTCCGATATTGTAGTAATGCTTGTTGGTAATAAAGCAGACCTGCGTCACTTGCAAGCAGTTTCCACTGAAGAAGCAAAATCTTTTGCCGAAAGGGAAAATACTTTCTTTATGGAGACATCTGCCCTTGATTCTATGAATGTTGATGATTCATTCACTCAATTGTTAACAGAAATATATAGTCTCATCAATCGGAAGGCACTTGAAGCTGGGAATGATCCTGCAGAATTGCCTAAAGGACAAACCATAAATGTGGGAACCAGGGATGATGTTTCGGCTGTTCAGAAAGTTGGTTGCTGCTCTGCCTGAAAAAAATGACTGATTATCAATGAAATCAAGCATCATTGTTTCCCCCAAAAGATAGGAGGGCGTTTGGTTTGTTTTCTGTCTTTCAGTAATTCAGTTTTAGTTCATATTTTTTTTTTCTAATAATGACAAAATTATCATATTGTTTTCATTTTTATCCTGTTTTTAAACTTGTAAAAGAAATGGTGAAAACAACCTTCACAAAAAGTGTAAAAACAAGAAATAAAATGGTATTTTTGTAATTATTAGTAAAAATATATCAACTAAAAATGAAAACAGTAAACAAACCAAATGCCCTCATTAAGTTTTTAGCCTCGCCACACATGGCCTCTCTTGCTGAACTTTTTGGTAAGATTATGTTTTTTATGTATTCCTTGTGCATGTGTCTAGGATAAATTTGAGGTTTGAATGGAAGAAGTAGGAGTGTATGATACACTTACATGATCTTGATTATTTGATATTTATGTTTCATATTTTCTTAGTTACACTTCCAGTTTTCCCTTTAGTTATTTTGGCTTTACTGTATTTGTTTGCACTAGTTCATGAAGAAACTCAATCATGGAATATTAGGCGCAGGACTTAAAGTTGATTTTTTCATTATTTGTAGAAGCCTTAAATGCTTCACATGCAGTAGAGTGTGTTTGTAAATAAATATATAATATTAAATCAATGAAGTTTCCTTCAAACCAAAGATTTAAGCATGTTATGTTATCGCCAAAAGTGGAGAAATTTCAAGGGTTGCATACATTCATCTATACCTGAAAAAGGTGTTTCGTTTATTTTTTAGTTTTAATTTCAATAGGTAAACATTAATTTAGTAACCACGTTAGCAAACATTATACATTTAAGGACAAAGTGGAGTATATAATTTATTAAAATTTAAGATTTGATTTTATCAGTGACTTTTTTCGTACTTGGATTTTATCAGTGTCTTGTTTAATGATACGGTAGGCTTTTGTTTAAGAGAAAAGGGATATATACAGTCAGTGTACATTAGTTTCACTTAGTTTTATACTGACGTCCAATAAAAATTTATTAATTTACAGTTAATTTTAAAATGCAGTTATAAAGTGAGCTGATGTGTCAACATAGTGAGCTTTTATTGAATGTCTGTGTAAAACTAATTTATACCGATAGTGTATGTCCATTAAACTCTTTGTTTAGTGAAATTTCTTACAGTAAAATATTAATAATTTATGTACTTTTTATTTACTTATGGTGCATCACGTTTTAATTGGTAGTGGATTAAGTGAGTAAAATAATCTAATTTCCAATCTTTCTACAGATTTCTTACATAACCCTTTTATTTTTAAAAGCTAAACAATACTCTCCATTAACAGACACACAGACATCGCTGTATTTTGAATAAAAAATACTACAAACTAAACCAATTCGTCACAATAAACTTAAAATGGAAAAAAAAAAATTCTGCGAAGTGACCTTATTCCTAAAGTAGGAAACCAAGTGTATTCACTCTTAATTTTTTTTTATATACATATTGACTCTTAATTTTTTTGGTACAAATGGGAAAGAAAGCAAAACTAGAGCCTAACAAAGAGCTCCTATACTATCAGCAAACAACATAGAGTCCAACTCATTTGGAGGATCCATTAGAATATCAAGATTTGAGGAAGATTCTGAACCACGCTTACCTAGGTAATCAGCGCAAGGGTTTGCCACCTTTAGGATATTCACAACCCGCACCTCCCAATCCTGAGAAATCTGACTTCTAATATCCGAAATAACATTGCGAAAAAACATGAAATTTTCCCACACCTTCATTAACCAGTCGTACAGCAGAGGACATTTCTAAAACCCCTGTGCCAAGCTATGTGAAGCCCATTTTGATTAGCTTTCAACTCAGCTATCAAATTACCTGTTGAACCAGTCGATCCTTTCAAACTCCTCCACACTCTCCAAGCTCCAAAGTAATCACGAAGGCTGTGGAGGATGGTCTCATTAGAAACATGACAACGCTCACAAATAGGGCATTAGTGGGAGGGAAGGGTGTCCTGACATATCAACCAAACAAGGAAGGAAACGATCCTTTTTAGTTATAATAGGAAGCCGCCAAATCCAGCGCCAAGAGTCCTCGCCTCGGGATTCTAGTTTCTATGGTTTCTCAATAACCAATCATAACCTGATTTAGCATCATAACAACTCGATATCTACCCCTTCCAAACAACACAACCAACCTCTTTCTCATTCAGGTCCACCAGACAACCCTAAACACGATCAGATACATCAGGAGGAATAACAGTAAAGAGTTCATCAAGGTGCCAAACGCCATCCCACAAAACATCTTTGACTCGAAGATGAGAATCAAATATGTTAATGAAGTCCACACTATCACAGAGCCTACCTTCTTCTACCCAATTGCCAAACCAGAAGGATATATCTCCATGATTTATTTATTAGGAAATATTTATGTCCTTCATTATAATTCCAAAAGAAAAATTATTTTTTCAATATTACACCCTAAAAGCTTAAAATTACTTTTTTTTTTTTTAAAAGTAAAATCATTTTTCAAACTTATCATTTAACACAAAATATCTTCTGATTTTATATAAATTACTGTTATCAATAATATTTCCAAAAAATCATTTTTTTTAACCGGTCGAATAAAGAGCTTGCACCGTGATAGATTTAACGAAATATATGTACATTCTTCTGTGTACTTTAATAAGGTTTTTCAAACGTACCTCTCCTACTCGTACTAGGCATTTAGGTCCACGTTTTTGACTGGCTCCAGAAATGAGATTATCGTGCAAAATGTGTCTTAATTGCATCCAAGCACACCTACAAAACCAGCCATTGAAGACTTCCATTGACACCGTCAATCGTCAACCAACCCACGGTCCTAGGCATATTGATATAGCTGTGGAATTGGTCAGTTCAGTCAATTTAGGCACTTTCCAAAATTTTGTAAAATAATTCTATTTCCCATGTGCTGTGACAAGTCAACAAGGATTGCTCAACGAATAAAAGTAGGAATAAGAATGCTAGTAAAAAGTTTTCGTACACTTTTTTTTATTGAATCATCCAAGTTCTAACTCTCTTAGTGCATGTTTAGTAAAAATGAGTTGTGTGGTTACTCTTACTCAAATAGTATGTTTGGTTTCAATTCCTAGCTCCTAGAATCACGTCCCCCATGTCAATTTTGTAATTTTTTTTGCTCAAAACGTGGAAGCTATAGCTTTCTAGCTTCTAAAATTTCACGTCCACGTTTCGTGGAATGTGCAACCAAACGTTCATAAAATTGTTTTTGACTTGAAAGAAATACAATAAATAACTTTTGCATTAAATTAAAAAATTTACACTAAATTTTACAATTTATATCAAACTTGCTTTCAAAATAAAAATATTCAAACATAAATTATTTCATTTCAAAAATCAATTATAACCAAATCAATTTCATTTAAAACCACGTTTATGAATTTATCAAACGATATCCAAACACACTTAGAACTATGAACTAAAAAAAAGAATGAAAAAGTGTTAACCAGCAGGGAGACCACATCAATGAAGATAAATAATAATACAAAATATTAAATGTAGGTGATTTTCTAAGCGGTCATATAACCAATAAAAAACTTCTAATCTTTCCCATCTATGAATTTGTTCAAATCAGAATTCTAGTTCTACAACATAATCGTGCATTGCATTCCACATGAAAAGAAGATGCAACCATGTAAAGAAACACATGGACGGTCATGACACTTCCCACCATGCATATCAAAATAATAAATGATAAACAGTAATGATATAATTACCTGAAGTTAATACATGAAACAGAACAAAGTCTGTACAACTTGATACATACAAAGTTCCGATGCCAACAATAAACGAGTTGGGCAGTATGACTGTCTATATATGTGCAAGTACATATACAAAATACATAACAAAATATGAATTCTGTTCAAAAATAAATTAGGCAAGAAGGGGCATAGGGAGGATGAGAAAGAGACGTCGACTTGATTTCTATGCATCCTTCCTTCCGGGAGTCAATGCTTCTGATTTGCATATGGGGCAGACATTTTTGACAAGCAACCATTTCCTTAAGCAATCTGCATGATATTCATGCTCACATCGAAGTATTCCAATCTTCTCTTGGTTCTTATATTCATCCTGTGAAATTATATACAAATAGTAAAATTAATAGGGGATAATTCGTAAGTACATCAAAGGCACTAAGGCAGGACTGTCCCAGAAAGTTTGGTATACAGAGACGGATCCAGAAAACATTAGAGAGAGGAAGGGACTGAATATATATATATTTTTTATGAAAAATACTACATATTTGTAACTAATTTTACAAAATATATGCCAGAGGGAGGGGCTAGCATCCATGCTTGCCCCATGCTAGCCCCCCTCTAGATCCGTTCTTGTTGGTACATGAAATATGAATGCCAAAATAACTGATAAATTGAATGAACCTGTTGGTAAAAGCTCATACCTGACATATTATACAAGAATCAGTTTCCTGATCATCAGAAGGTGCCTCCTCCAAATTGATAGCAGTAGCAGGTGTTAAATACGTCTTCGTCTTCAATTGAGCTGTAATTGTTTCCTCTGATAAACCAGTGCTTACATTGCCAATCCGCTCACCCAGTGCAAGAAGATCCTGTAGTCAAATTTCAAGTGTCAGACTTTACACCTGCTCTCATTGGTAGGAAAAACACAATATCAATGTTTTTACTTGCCTCATAAGACATATCCTCTATGTCCAAACGCATATCTCTGTGATGGTCAACCAAATTTCCCACTTCATCGAGTAAAGCAACATCCTATACCAATAAGCTTTAATTGATAAGAAAATCAATGTGTTTGTAATCTAAGGAAAGTATTATTCTTTCTACATAAAAAGGACAACATATGGAGTAAAATAGTAGTTATTAAGAGAAATAGGAAATATTACATCAACTTGGAGAAAGCCCATGGGGGGGAGATTTCTATGTCTGAGAGTTGTATCGGGCATGATTGCTCTATGAGGTCGGTATATCCGTAGGCTTGCTGGCGGCACAGGGCCAACATGCCTAGGAACCATCTCAAACCCAGTCTGTGTGGGGATCGCAGCACTGCGTGATGGATTTGTTGGAACTCTAAATGAAGCTGCAGTTACCGGAGGGTGAAAGTTGATATTGTGACCTCTTACTCCTTGCATAGGCAGTGCTGGATGATGATAATTATGGTGCAGGTGGTTGACAGGAAGAGGATGAGGAAACATGAGGCCATTTCTGTTGCTAGGTGTATCATGATATCTCTGCAAACCCATACTCGCACTCTCTAATGAACTTCCATTAACATTGGGTGCTGGAGAATAATAGGGAGAATCAGTCAGACAGACCAAACTCAGAAATAACATAAATTCAAAGAAAAATTTGAGCTCATTGTTAGGCACTTAATTGACACCGTAAGAGGCAGCTGATACGCAGAAAAAACACCTATGCATTTACTCCAATGTTAGGCGCAAACTGAGTGTTATTAAAACAAGACTTCTCATAAATTTATTGCTTGGTTGAAAATAGCACATCCAAGAAGCTGTAGATTCTACAGATCATACACAGAAAAAACACCTACGCGTTTACTCCAATGTTAGACGCAAACTGAGTGTTATTAAATATACCACATACAAGAAGCTGTAGATTACACAGATCATACACAGAAAAAACACCTATGCATTTACTCCAATGTTAGGTGCAAACTGAGTATTATTAAACGAGACTTCTCATAAATTTATTGCTTGGTTGAAAATACCACATCCAAGAGCTGTAGCTTCCACTTTTCATCAGGAAGCCTGAAAAAAGGTTCTTACATGATGTAATTAACGAATTATTCACTTACAAGACATCCAAGTAATGAAAATAAAGCTCTAAAAAGGGAACCTAAAACAGGGAAAGAGAAAGAAGTATATATTTACCTTGCATATAAGGCATTGGAAGAGACTGATTCCAGGCTGTAGTATGGCCATCATTGTTATTACTATTCAACTGCTGGTCAAACCAGGGAGGAACAGCTGGCTGAAAGTGCTGCCCTAAATAGTTTCCTCGAACGAAATGATTATGGTCATGCACCATAATAGACTCACTTGACCTGCTCCATGCACTACCATGTGGCCCTACTTCCACAAGTGAAGGAATGTGCAAGGAAAATGATGCAGTATCCATCATAGCAGTCCCATCAGTGTGTCTTGTATTAGGGGGAGCAATGGAAGAACTAGCTGAAGCATTAAAATACTGATGATTTCCTCTAATCCCCTCAGCAATTTTCCTTTTGTATGGACCTCTGACATCATCCATGTAACCAATGCTTCTTCCAAAATTATCTGAAGAAACTCCAGAGACTGCAAATGTGCTTGAACCTGGCAACTGATCAGAGGCTCTGTGATTTAGAGGCAAAGGGAATACACCAGTACTAGAAGAAGGATTCATGCCAGAATAATATAAATTGGTTGCAGCTACAACACCCATGTCAAGATTATGTTGAGGCTGAATGCCATTGTATTGTGTCACCCCATACACCCTAGCATTGTCATAAGCATCTGGTAAATAGTGGGAATCAACATTAGTAGTGTTCCCTGAAGCTGTCACCATAGTGCGGATATTTGGCTGTGACGTACTCGTGGAGCCTCTCAAAAGGATACAGGGCTCAGAATGAAAATATCCTTGACTCTGCTGATCCATTTCCGAATCCGTCATCTGATCCATAATGTAGAGATTTGTTGATGCAAATTAATCCTAATATTCCAGGAAGGACGAATAAAATCAATCAGATTCGTGAGAAGAAAAAAACAAATAGATAAAATAACAACAAAGCAGAAATTCAGCACAAGAAAATAAAGGGTACAGTCAAGTTTTCACATTTTAATATTTCTTATCAACATTAGTACATAGCTAACCAGTCCCTTAGACAAATAACGTTAGACAAATAACTTATGATATACATTCCATGGACGAGGGTGAGCCTTGGCGCAAAGGTAAGGTTGCGCTGCCTTGTGACCTAGAGGCCACAAGTTCAAATCGTGAAAACAACATCTCTGGGTAAGGTTGCTACATCTACCCTCCCCATACCCCACCAGGTGAGAGCCTTGTGCCCTGGGCCACCTTTTTTCATACATTCAATGGACATGAAAGATGCAGCTTCATCTTTAGATATAGCAAACTTAACCAAATAAAGGTGTATTTATAAGCATTCCAAACCCAAACATAAAACACCAAAAAAACCAACAATAAAATTCCTTCAAGCATATAAAAGATGGCCATACAATCATTAAAATATGTTATGTTTAAAGTACGAATTATAGAGCCCTTATGAATTGTAGGAATCATTGGATAGATATGTTGGATAGATATGCATAAACAAATATAAAATCAAGGGACCAAAAACAGTTTAAGAAAAATATTTTCTTTTTCTTTTTCACCCAATTTCCAGGTTCACAACCAAACAAGAAAGTACTTAATCCATATCATCCTAAATTCATCATCCACCAAACAAACCGTACCTTGTTATCATCAAAACAAAAGCTTGCAGCTTCCAAGTTTCAGAGATTAATATAACTTGCGAGGAACACCCCCAAAATCAACTCTGTTGAAAATTCACAACAAATAAAAATTTAATTTTTTTATATCAAAAACCAAATTTATTAATGGGGTTGAAAGAAAAATGTCAGAAATTATAATCGGATGAATGTGGTCACAAACAAAGAATGCAAGTTCTTTCCTTTCATCGGAAAACAGAAATGGCGACATTTTAACCCTAGATTGCCACCAAAAAACACAGAACTTGCAGTACAAAGAAAAGAAATTATGACGGAAAAAATCCAATTACCGGTGAAAGAAACTGAAGGAAGAGACAATTGATCACAATCGGTAATGGAAGGATCGGGGAGGGAAACGAACGAGGAAGAGAGAGAAAGAGAAAGAGAAAGAGCGCGCGGGGGAGAGAGAGAATGAAATGAAGAATGGAGAGGATCGTGTATTTCATTGGAAAGAAAATTTCATCTGTTTTTATTATTTTTTTATGTAATTATATATTTTTTATATTTAGTGTTTTCCTAATTTATTTACTTCTTATTACCGTTTTATACTTTTATGGCTAATCAGTTTCCATATATTTTTTTAGTCAAAAAAAAGTTTCCATATATTTTTCATCATTAATAAAAATAATAATCTTGATCTTGATCTTGATCTTAATTTTAATTACATTATATAGCAAGAATAATCATAATCAATCAATCAATATATGATAATAATAGCAACAGTCATTAATTGTAAGGAAAAAAAAAAAGTAAAATCTATTTGGGAAATTAGATAGGGATTTAGAATAATAAATCACCTTTTCTTTGCTCTTATGTAGTGATATAGGTTTCCCCAACAGACAAAGATTATTTGACATGCAAGGCAAGTTACAGGAATTTTGCAAGTAATTAAGGCATATACTTTTTTCATGCAACTTGTTTTGCTTCTTAAAAGAAAGTTTTAAAAAACAAATTCGTAATTATTACAAAGAATTATTTTAATATTTTAATATTAAATAAAGAGAATTACTATGTAGAAATCCCAAAATCTTTGTGAGATGCCGAAAGAGAAGGAAAAAACCTCGGTCTCCATCGAGAAGAAAGACCTTCTCCAACGTCGTAAGAAGAAGGCCAGCGAGGACCCAATGGGTCCCCCTCCTTTACAAGCACGCCTCCGTCGGGAGGAGTGGATGCATGACTCTGAAACCATTACCTCAACAGGAGGGGCGAAAAAATATTATGTGGAAACCCTCATGGCAGGTGGCACTGGAGGAGCATCTGAGGAGGAAGAAATTGACAACGAGGTTTGTGAGAAGGAGTCTAGTTGAACAAAGGGGTCGGATGAGGAAGAGCAAGATTTCACAATTGCAACATATGAACAAATGGGTCCAACGTGTTTCCAAACAAGTGAGTGAAGTCTCGTTTGAGTAGACTTTGGCAACACATTGATAATTAAACTCTTAGGGAAGAAGATCGGTTATAATTAATTTCCTGAAAAAGAAAATTGATGCAATGTGGGGTAACAAAAGTCACATGTATAACACCCCAATTTTCACACTTAGATTATAATGTGTTAATACTTGATTATATATGCTTGCTATGCTTGTTCTTGGTGCCTAAGTTCATAGTTGGGGTAGTTCAGCCTTAAGGAATGGTCAATACATTCGAGTCCAAGAAACATATTTTACGGTTTTGTCCATATCTTGAGTTCTAGATGTCCGATTAAGACGATCTTGGATGCGTTGGAAAGCTTAGAGAATTATCTACAAGTCTTATTTCAGGTGTCAGGGCCAAATTCGGCTTCTATAGTTTCGCGTAGCGAAGGAACTTTGCCTGGCGAATCTGGCAGACAGATTCTTGCAGCTCTCTGGTTCGACCAGCGAAAATGGATTCGCTTAGCGAATATGCGCGCAGCAGAATCGTATTTCGGGATTCTAATCAGCCCATAATGACCCTAAATCATATTTATACCATAAGACTCGACCTAAACCTATTTTTTAACTCGAAATACTCTTAGAAACTGCCTCTTTCTCTCCAAACTAGGATTCCTAAACCCTTTCCATGGATTCTTGAAGGAGATTACACCGTTGTCTCTTGCTGCTGCTCTTGAATCTTTTGGGTCTGTGATCGTGAAATATAGTGTTGTGAGATCGAGTGTTCGTGAGACGTAGCCTTTTCCGGACCTTTTCTCTTCCTTTGTTCATTGTGATCATCATACCAGGTATGGGGGGAGAAAGATGATTATATCATATGGGAATGTTGGAATGAGATTGAGGTGATTGAGGATTCCCATGATCTCCTTGTGCCTTGAGTGATTTGTTGTTACCATTGTTGGAGCAATGGCTTAAATGATTGTATGTTACGATTAATGTATTGAACTTATTATATGATTATAATATCACAAAGCGTGTATGTATTGCTATAATGTTATAAATATGTATGTGTCACTATAAGTGCTATAGTGTTTGTAATTGTTATTATAATAATGTTTTGATAGTTGTAATCATGAATTATATGACTATTGGTTTAAGATTATAAGACGTGAATATTGATTTATATTTAAGGATGAATACATGTAGACTATGATTGTGACTATATTGGAATGTGAGGTATTGTTTGAGTGTGAGACCCAGTTCTAAGGAGCCTGTTTATGGGTTCTCATTTGTGAATGTTTGTGTGAGACCCAGCTCTGCAAGGCCTGTTTATGGGACTTAGCTCGGAAGGACCTGTTTATGGACCCAGCCATGGAATGGCCTGTTTATGGGATCCAACCTCTAAGAGCCTGTTTATGGGACCCAGCCCCTAGAGAGCCTGTTTGTGGGTACTCAATTATGTGTGTTGTATGAGTCTGAGGGGACATTGTTGCTTGTGATTGTAATGCGACATGTATACAAAATATAATGAGATGATATGTTAAACTGTTGTGAGATGATTTGACTTGATTTACAAGAATGATTATATTATGTTTGTGGGTGTGTAGTACTTATAGGTGTATGTATATATATTTATATATGTATATCTATGTGTATGCACTAGCCTTAATTTCCATTTTACTTCCACAACATATGTATATGAGTATGTCTTCTCACCCCTTTGTATTTGTGTCTTTTTTTGTATAATGCATGATTTGTTCAGATGACTCTCAAGTGATTGAGGAGTAATGCGTCGGAGCTTACGTGGAGTTGTTGATACTTAGAGTATTAATAGTTGAATTCTTTTGATGTTATTTATTTTCTTTATGAGTTTTTGTTTAGCTCTGATCCATGTGACATCGGGCTAGGGGATTATCTTGTTTAAACTATTTATTATTTATGCGAAACTTGTAAACGTTTTATGACACTGTGTTTAATTTAATTGGATTTGAGGTTTGAGTTTATGAATGGTGATACTCTTAACTATTGCGAAAATGTTTATTAATGGTAGAACTCGTATATTATTTCGTGTGTTTTTCCGCAAAGAATATTTTCGCAAATTAATATTTATATAATAAACGTATGTTGGGGTTAAGGGTGTCACAACATGCACCTGGTGAACTTAGCCAGTGAATATTTCCTGGATAAATTATAGGACTCGGCAAATTACGACTTCACGTTGACAAAGGGACCTCAGTTGGTCTTTAGTCATAACCTAATAGTAAGGAAGTGACAATCGACTTTCACCCTAAATCAGGAGGACATCCACAAGCTAGCAGTGTGGGTGAGATTGTCAAGACTCCTTATAGAGTAATATGACAAAATGTTTCTTAGTGTGGTGGGCAACCTCATTGGAAAGATGATGAAATCAGATTTGAATACAGTCCAACAGGCTCATGGTAAGTTTGCCCGTTTGAGCGTAGAGGTAGCATTGAAAAGCCCCTCCTTGCTCACTACCAGTTGGAAGGGATTCCCATGACCATTGGGTATGATGGAATCCATATGATTTTTTTCATTGTGGCAAGTGCGGCCAAGATAAAGGAAACTACCCTCAAATCATAAAAGTTGACCACAATAAGGAGCAACCCATGAACACCATCTCGTAGGTTGACACCACTGTAATAGATGGCGTTCCTCAGTCGAAGGTTGCAAAAGATGGACGATTCGATCCATGGATGATGCATGGTGCAGAAACCCAAACAGGGGTTAGGCAAGTCAAGTCGGATAACATTAAAACGGTTACTCCTAATGTCGTGGGCAGAATCAAGGTAATGATGAAAGTGCGCATCACATGTGCACAAATCAAGCAGTTATTAAAAAAGATGTTACTGGTGTGAGCCCCTTGAGATTCGTTGTTCTTGCTTACTCCTCGTGTGGAGAATAATGAAGTTATCATTGCAAATGGGTCAACAAAAAGTCAATAAAAAATTCAGATTGTTAAATCAGGTGTAATTAACGGGGAGAAAAAAAGGAATTTTTGACATAAGGTCAATTAAGGAAATAGGGCCTTAATTGGGATGAATGGCAAGTGGGCGTATGCGTCTCATCCCAGCCCATGCAAAATTCAAAGAGTCTAAAATAGAAGGCACCAATCAGCCCGAAGCATCTAGAAAACCACCACAACATTAGTTTGGCGAAGGTAAATCAACAAAGAGCATACCACATGGGCCAAAGAAGGTGACACAAAGATGAATAACAAGGATAACTCTCGAGAAACTCCTAAACATGGCATAACTGAAATCTCCAAATATTGCTCCCCCATATCCACATGGAAGCTTGGATATTATGGCTCTTGAGGAGGCTCAAGGAAACTGACGTGATTGTGTGTGAGGAAAATCCTCAGGCTGTTGATATTCAAACCTAAGTCGGGTTGATGAATGTGAAGTAATTTCAAGAAAGAAAAAAATGGAAGTAAACTGGTGACAATGAACTTACAGTTACATATGGCAAAGTGGGAGGAAACCCAAGGGTCATTTTTTTTCCTTGTTTTGTGTACAAATCTTTAAAAATAGCAAACAGTATAAAAACAATGTAGCATATTATTAATGAAAATGGGAAATAAAAACAAGAAATTAGAAACAAAGTAAACGGGTTCCAGTAAGAAAGCTGATTTTTGTTTTGTTTTTAATGAGTATGGAAGCTTAATTTGATATGATAATTTTAAATTTGCATATATATATATATATATATATATATATATATATTCAAAACAAAGGATAGCGAACCAATATGTGATTGGTCCGAGTGGTAATGAGCTTGGATCCCTTAAGCAAGTAATCAGAGGTTCGATCTCTGGCTCTTGTATGGAGAAAATTTGGTTGGGAGAGGTCCGCCCTTAAATGTCGTCTAGTACCTCGGGGGATTAGTCTTCACAGTTACGCGTGGAGAATATCTTGGGAAACAAAAAAAAGCCAAAGGATAGCAAAAAAAAACTAAAAAGAGAAATAACTTTATGACATCCAATAGTACATAGAGATAATTAAGGTATGTAACAATTCGTCAACTAATTTTTGCAAATTTGACTTTCTATGTGGGTTAATTTTAATAGGTTTATTATTGTTAAACTATCATAAGAACTCACCTCTCAACCAACGCTAACATAGTAACTATAAAAAAATGGCAGTTGCTATCTCATGTAACATGCATGATTAAAAAAAATGGCATAAGTTAAAGTATATAATTTTCTAATTACATGAATTGATGCTTCTATTTGTTCACTTATGGTTTGGTAGTTATTATTATTTTAAAACAAAAACAATATCAAAGCTGCAAGAAATCAGCCCTCCGGATGAGATGAGATTAGGTGCTTTAAGCTCCCAATCCTATCATGCATTATGGGCTGGCATGGTGGTGATTAACATACACCCCCTTCCTATATTATATAAATTAGTTTAGACTCTCTTGATTCTATACCAAAAGTTAAACAATACCCAAACACAAACTTTGCTTTCTTTCTTTCTTTCTTTCTTTTTAATAATGCCATTCGTCTCCTTTTTTTTCTCTTCGTTTTGAGATAATTTTGTTTTTGTAATTTTATGCTTCATGTTTTTAGAAAATAAACAATCTTTGATAATTTAGTATTTTTATGTAATCAATTTGTTATGTAATGCTCGGATTAAAAGGAGAATTACCGACTTCTATAAAAAAAAAAAAAGAATTATCAACATGTGATTGGTCTGAGTGATAAGAAACTCGGATACATTTCGTAAGTGGTCATATATTCGAATTATGACTCTTGTGTATGAAAAAAACCTGTCTGGGAGGAGAGAATCTACTTTGTGTGCCCAACAAGTTCTCTGACGAAGATTAATTACTGTTAATAGTGGTGGATATTCCGTACCTATAACATGATTATAAAAAGGCGAATTTGTTACTTCATTTTAATATATTTTTTAATACTTAATAACAAATATATATATAAAAAATAAATATATTTAGTTTCTTTAAAATAAAAAACATTTAATATGTTTTATTTAATTATTAAGAAAATTATGAGAATGATTAGTTAAGAGAATTTAAAATTATTTTATGTAATGTTAAAATCGTGAAATTTTGTAACAGGTGGCATAATTAAATAGTGGCCACAAAAGGAGTTGTCCTTAACGGTTAGATTACATCGTAAAAATGAAAAATATAAGGGAAAGGTGAAAAAAGTAGAGCATAATTGCCAAAGAATATTCTTTTTATTTTCTCAAATGGCACGTTGTAAGATGACCCACACTTTGAAGTCGTCCTTTTTTTCCCCAGCCGCAAACAAATGATTAATGTGGGTCTTCACATTTTTTTCTCATATTGCCATCTCTACCCACATCCCTTCCCATGTGCGCCCCTGGACTCCATTCATGAATCATGCCAGAAGCCACTTTTTTTTTGTTTTTGTTTTTTAATACCGTTTTTTATAAGAAAAAGCAACACTAATGATTTCGTTTTGCATAAAATACAAATTCAAACGATAAAAAATTCTTTATTAAAAAAAAAAATACTTTCACCTTTGTCATTTGCATGAATTTATGGTCAAGTAAGAGAAATGCCTTAAGGACAATTCTGAATCCAAACTTGGTAACTTTGTTTGCAGCAGTAGACAAGAGTACTACTGGAATAGTCTTAAAATGATGCAAAATTAAGTTGAACAAGGCATCTAGAGGTAGAGCTACAAAAAGTATATTCCTTGCATACGCCCAAAGACTTTTTAAACCTTGTATTCCAAGTGAAACAAATAATATAATTAGTTTACATTATTCACAGAGAACATTCTCTTCTGTGGCCAAACATTTCCTTCACATCAAAACAAATGGGCAAATTCCCTGGTCTCTAAGATAAGAATTAGGCTAAAATACCATTTTGGTCCCTTAACTTATTTTTTAGTTTCAATTTGATCCCTTAACTTTTAAAAGTTTCAATTTGGTCCCTTAACTTGTCTCTGTTAACACAAGTTAGTCCTCTCCGTCAATGACATGAACAAATGAATTTCAAATTGGTCCTTTAAATTGTTAACAAGTTTCAAATTGGTCACTTAACTTTTAAATGAGTTTCAAATTGGTCCCTTAACTTTTAAATGAGTTTCAAATTGGTCCCTTAAATTGTTAACATGTATGGCACTTTCGTCACTTTTGCTTATGTCATTGACTGAGGGGACTAACTTGGGTTCACAAAGACAAGTTAAGGGACCAAATTGAAACTTTTAAAAGTTAAGGGACCAAATTGAAACTAAAAAATAAGTTAAGGGACCAAAATGATATTTTAGCCTAAGAATTATTATCCTGCCATAACATTAAATTATTCCCAAAAGTATATGGAAACAACAACTTCTTCTAAAATCATCACACACACACATACAATGGTGGATCTTTAGTAAAAAATTTGGGGGAGCTATTGGGCATTAATCAAAATAATACACTTAAAATTCATAATTAATCATACATAATTTTATCTATGTAAAGTGAGTAAACATCTAATATGTGAATCCTACTTAGTGTTTGATCATCTTGCAATGATTCGGATGCGTGCAGAAGAGATTATGAAGTTTGAAGCATATGCACGGAAGATAAGAAACATAATTGCAGCGAGCTCTAATAGTTGTAGTCGGGGTCTACTCTTTCAAGAGTACGTTGGACCCCATTGATCCTAGCTTCAATCCTCCTTTTTTGCCTGAAAATATTACCAAACACCTTGAAAATAATAGAAGCATCCCTAACCTTCTCCAATTTGTTGACAATACCCTCATTATTAACTTCCCAAGCATCCTGAACAACACACATGTAGTCTTTATGAGTAATCCAAACCGCCTCAAAACGAAAAGGTTTTGGGCCATTAGGAGCAGGAGGAGCACCACACATTAACAAGGGGCTGCGATCAAAGTAAGTTTTGCAAAAGACCTTAACAAAGGCTTTATGAAATTGAAATCTTCAAGCAAGATTGGTCACACATCTATCAAGACTTTTAACAAGCAATCTTCTACCCTAAACTGATCTAAACCAAGTAAAACTCCCTCATGTAGTGTGAATGTCAGCCAAGTCGCAATCATCCTGAACATTAGCAAAAATTCTAGCACGAGCCTGAAGATATGAATCACCCTTTTGCTCGGATGGTTGAATAATTTCATTAAAATCACCAATGACTAGCCAGGGGATGGTATGCATCAAGCTAAAAGCTTTCAAATGATTCCAAAGCTCAACCCTTTTAGCAGGAGTCGGGCTAGCATAAACACTAGTATACATCCACTTCGTACCACCTTTCTCAATTTTCATAGAAATAGAATACAAACCAACCTAGACAACTGTTACAGAAAAAGCTACCACACTGTTGATTAGAGCCCAAAAATCTCCTAAATGAGAATGAGCTTCTATAATGTGGATAGGCATGTACCCTATTCTGTTCCAGAATCGCCGTGTTACTAAATGGAACATGAGTTTCCATAATGAAGAGTCTTGAAGGATTATGAAACCTAATAAAACTCTTCATTCGAATATGACTCCTCTTACTACTACAACCCCTGATATTCCATGAGAACACTGTAAATATTTGAACTCTATCATGAAAAATAATAGGAGAATAAAAGGTAACCAAAGGGGACTAGGATTGTCCAAGCATTTGAACATCTGTCGTGACATACCCACCGATTTCCTGAGTTTCTGCAACCACTTCAATCATGGCCTCACAATCTGAGTCCTTCATACCATCAACCAGATTCACAACAGTATTAATGTTGTTTGCAGGATCAGGTAGCCTAGGCTCCTGGCCTATAGCGATCACTCTGTTTGACATCACCAGCGGCAAGGAAGAAAGAAATCCTGAATAAGTAGGTGTTGCACTCGAAGAAGGCACCAAAGTTGCACTAGAACTCGAAACTTCCTTAACAACTTGTTTTTTTACTATTTTCAGTAAAACAAAATTTCGAGTTTATAGAAACTCCCTGAGCTCCATGTGGTTCAGATCTGTTCTTTACTGCAAGAGGCTTTTTTCCCCTCACCTGATACCTTTTCCTTTTAGCTTGGCCCTTGAATGCCCCTCCTTCTTCTCTGATTCTTTCCCATCTTATTCTCCTTAATAATGACAGATAATAAAGGATAACTAGAATCTCTCACACCCTTATCCTTGCTCTAAAGATTCGCTTCCGTTGCCAGCACCTGAAAAATTATTTCTTTCCAAAACCATAGCCTTTTCTCTCTCCCCATTTAAAGCCTTTTTATTCACTTTTTTTTCTTACTCACTACTAACCAATCGCCATGCAATTTGTCATCCAAATTATCGGCAATTACAGGTGTTACTTCCTTAACATTATCCTATAATGATTGTGATTTATTCGCAACATTAATGATTGGCTGAGCTGCAGTTTCCGATGACTGACCACCATCCTTCACCGGGACTACACTAGATTTAGGATAATCCCTAATAACGTTAACATAGCAACCACAACCCGAGCAAATAATGTGAAGACTCTCGTACTCGACTTTGTAGCAATGATCTTTCAACCAAACCTTGCCCACAACAGGTAGGCTCAAGTCAATTTCAACACAAACTTGATCAAATCTTCCCCCTCTCCAACGGCGGCAGCCATAGCCAACAAGAAACTTTCGTCATAGAAAACCAAGTTTAGGGTCGTGAAACGAATTCTCTCTTGTGTACAAGTTACCTTGGTCTCTGGTGAAACAAAGTTAGGGCTCCAATCAGAACCGCTAGATAGTGATCAAAGATCATATATGGTCCCCCACTGGTTATTGTGTCCCTATCCTCTTGAAGGTCAAATTTCACCATGAAAAAGTCATTATCCACATCCATTAAATCAAAATCTCTGGAAAGTCTCCAAATTCTCCTAAGTTTGTCGCTCATAATATTGTACCCTAAAGGTTAATCCAATAACTTCACAACCAGAGCGTTTATCCAAGGATGGAAAAGATCCTGGAACACCATGTCATCAAGGAAAACTTTAGGCCTAAGCCTATCCCCATCTTCAAGTTCTATAGTGACCACTTTTTGCTGTAAAAAATTTGTCATGTCCATCACAACAGGGGGATCTTTAGTCTCCAGTACTTTATCTCTACAGGATACTCTTGTGACTCCTTCTCCCCTGCTCCGGTCAGATGATTTAGGTGATGGAGGAGTAGTGTCTTCCCTCTGAGCATAAAATACCAGACCTTCCATCAGTTTCACGAAAAATGGCCAACATATGTTAGTTGTCTAATTTAACATATAAGTTATTATTTATATCCTTAAAATGTTTTTTTTTTAATTTCTAGTGTGTTGCATGAATACAAATACTAGTAACCAGTCGTGCCAAAAGGTTTTATAAACATAGAAATCTTTTAGATAATACTCATTTAAAGTGAATATATATCTAAAGTGAATAAGCAACAATATATTTACTATTAAATTTCAGTGTGCCAACACTACCAAGATTATAATGCAAAATGCATTAAGTCAATAATGAATGCCTTTATTTAGGGGTGTTTAGATCCAATCCGATTAAAAAAATCGCATTCCAATTCAAAAATCCAAATTCGAACAAAACCAAATTTTATTAGATTTTTTGGACCTTCGTGTTGTGAAAACCAATCGATTCAGTTCCATTTTTCAAATTTTTTTTTTTATACCGAACTGAACCACATATATAAAATTTAATACTTATTTATTCTATTATTAGTATGCGACGTCGTATTAGACTATTAGTTGATTTTTATTTTCTTAGTAATACTTATTAGTCTGACTTTGATTGATGTTATGTAATTTTCTACCATTTTTAATGCAAACATAAAACTGATACTTGTTAGTTCGTAATGTTTTAATTTTAAATTTTTAGTATGTTATATGTTATATTGTTGATGTTATTTAGACTATTATTTTAGTTATTGTGTTGGTAAAAACCGAACCATCCAATTCAATCCAAACAGTTTTTAATCGGATTGGATTGACTCGAATTTGATTTAGGAATCAATCCAATCCAAACTGAACTGCATCTTGTTTTTATTTTTGGATCGAATGACTTTTCACCTCAAAATCGATCCAAACCGATTCGTGAACACCCCTACCTTTATTTGCTCACTTTATTGTTAAGCTTGTTTGGGAAGATATTTCTTTTTTCAAATTCTCTCACACGTACTGCTCAGAGTCCCTTATTATCCATTTTAAATGGTAAAGATTAAAAAAAAAAAAAAAGGAAAGATGTAATTTAGCCTTCTAAAGTGTAGGCCATGTGTGACTTAATTTCCGATATTTTAAAATGTGTGTCCTGATTCCACATTTTTAAATGTGAAAATTGATTGCGCCATCAAATTTTTCATTAAATCCTAACAAAAGTTAGCATGTAAGTGACACATGATAAAAATAAAACTTACTAGATGCCCTTCAAGTAAATTAGATTTAAACCTAGGGATGTTCATTAGTTCGGATCGACCCGATGAACTCGAAGATCCGATTCGAACCAATTAAATTGATCTGAATTGTTTTTGGTGTTCAGGTCCGAATCAAACAAAATCAAACCCGATGGTAATTGGTTTGGTTCTCGGATTCAATGATATTGGAACCGATCCGATTTTGGTGTTCGAATTCGAACCAAACCCGATGGTAATTGGTTCGATTCTCAAATTCAATGATATTAGAACCGATCCGATCTGAATCGATTACTATATTTTAATATATATATATATATATATATATATATATATATATATATATATATATATATATATAGATCTAGTTGGTATACACTGTCAGTGTAAAATTCTTTTACACTGTCAACCAATCAAAAATTGCCACTTAAGGTAAAATATTTGACTCTTATCATATCTACCTTAAAAGTAATTCATATCATGATTTCTGATTAATTGACAGTGTAAAAAACTTTACACTGACAGTACATAGCAATAAAACTCTTTATATTTTAATATTGTAATATTTTAATATTTTTAACATTTTTAATATTGTAATATTGCATATTTTTATATTTTTAATATTGTAATATTTTAATATTTTAATATTTACTATATTTTAATATTTATATATATTTTAATATTTAGTTTTTTATATTTACTACATTTATATAAATATATGTATTTTTAATTTTAATTTTTTTAAAGTGTTTTAATATTTTATATTTTAATATTTTTCGGGTTCGATCCGAACCGAACCAACCTGTTTTTGAACAGATTGGTTTCATTCGGATTTCCTGAAAAAAATTTCAAATTTGAACCGAAATAAAGCAATTGATTTTGAATGGTTCGGATTTTTTCCATACAAATAAAAACCCAACCCAAACCAACTCGTGAACACCCATATTTAAACCCTAACCCCAACCCGTTCACGCAAAATCCCTAGCATTAGTCCATAACCCCTAACCCTAACCCACAAATCCTTTATACCATTGTTAGGTTCAAATGGGGACAAAATCTTGAGGCTAGGGTTTTGAAAGGGAACGAAATCCGAAACCCATAACCACAACCTAGAGCCACACCCTTTGTCACCAATTGCGACTCCACTACACCAACCCATAGCCATCGTCTAAGCCACCTAAACCCATCTCGAGCCACCACCGAATAGAAACGTCAAGCATGAACTTAGGGTTAAACCATTACTTATAGCCTTAGATCCAAACCATTATGTTTAAATCATGCTCACTCCCACCAAACTTGAAATTGCTTCAAACTTGGACCGCCTTTCCATGGTCATACTATCGTCTAGCTTGTCATATTGGACCCCCTATGTGCGACCTTCGTGAACAAGAGAGCTCAACATAAAATACCTCTCCTCGATGGGTTTGGATTTGTGTCAATTTGGGTAAATTTTGATTTGGGAATATGATTTAGGGGGACGAGTAATGACATAGTGTTTGGGGTTTGGGGAGGGTAAGACACTGAGGAACATTTTGATCTCAAATTTAATCATATGCCACTAACACATTAATTTCTGTTCGGAATTGATGAAAATCTTGACAAAAGGGTTGATTTACATATTATGCCTACATTGAGAATTTGAAAACATATTTTCTAAAGATTAAGGATTAAGTTGCATATAAACTATATAATTAAGGGGTTAAATTGCATTTTTTTCATACAAGAAAGAGAGATTAAGGTTCCGTTTCCTTTGTTTCCAATTTTATGTTTTCATTAATAATTACAAAAATATCACGTTGCTTTTACCTTTTTTCTCGTTTTCAAAGATTTTTCAGGAAACACTGAAAACATGAATTATTAATCTTATTGTTTTCACTACTTCCTATACAAATAATTTAAAATAAGAAGCAAAATAAAAATAATGTGACATTTTTGCAATTGCCATCGAAAACACTGAGAAATATTTTTTTACAACCGGACCGGTTATTGAATCGATGAAAGCGCTGATTCATGGTTCAATGATTCAACCGTAATTAAACCATGATCGAGCCAATAATAATTAAATACTTTTTTTATTATATATTATATTAATTAATAAACTTAAGATAAATCAAATTTTAAATTAACATAAAATAATCATTATATATTTCATAAGATAAAAATCATCAAAGTATGATAAATAATAAAAATGCAGGTATATGTATTTTTATAGCTTGTCATTTGACCTTTATTTAACTAAAAAATATATTTTTAAAAAAAACTGAAAAATAAAAAAACTACTGATTCAAACTGATTCTCACCATTAATTTTCACCGATTTTGAACCGACTTTGAAAGTAGCTGATTCTTTAGGTTAAACCACTCGTACACCTAATCGATTCCCGATCGAACCCATTGGTCGGGTCCGATTTTCAAAAGTGGGAAGCCTGGAAACAAAGCAAAGCCTAATGTTGTGAATAAGTAAACGACGTCGCTGTGTGCCCACTTTTCCTTTTTCCTTCAACTTGAAGCTCCAGCATTGGAACCCTGGGTCAGTGAAGCGCGGAGAAGAAGGCAAAATGGGCGGCGAACCCATGAAGAAGAAGAAACCGAAGCCAACCCAGATGAACCCTAACTGGGTTCAACTCCAACAAGTGCCTCCTTTATTGTTCCTTATTCTCCACAATGGTTAGAGACACACCCATGATTCTAAATCAATTTTTTTGGTGCTTTTCTTTGTGCAGAAGCTGAAGCTGAATGGCCCCAAAGCTTCAAGGACCTTCAAAAGTTCAGAAGATGACACTCCAAAGTCAATATTGGGTAATAAAAAAATGACTTTTTTTTTTCCATCTGGGTATGCCTTGTTTGTTGTATATAATGAGTGGTGGTTATAAAGGTGAAGCCTTGAAAATTATGCAACCTCCATTGACTAGGGTTGAGATTTTTTGTTGTTTTTTCCCCTTGTCTTGACAGGAAAACGTAAAGACAGGCTAGATGATGAATCCAATGACTGTCAGATTAATCCTCTTGTTCCTGTAAATGATGATTCAAGGTGACTATTGTATTGGTTTAGTACTTTAATCTTATTGGTTTACACTGCTATTGTATTGGTTTAAGACTTTAATCTTATTATGAGATGGAACGTGTTTTTCCTTGTATTGTATATGTTCATTTTATCTAGGCCTGCTATGTTAATATGGAGCTTTCTACTCTGTTGTAAAGTTCACTGTCCTTTAAGTTGTTAATGATTTGGTAGTCAGCTATGTTATCATGGAGCTTTCTACTGTGTTTTAAAGCTCACTCTCCTTTAACTTATTAACCATTTGGCAGTTTGACAGATACAGTGGCCATGGATTGTGAAATGGTTGGTGTTGGTCAAGGAAACAAAAGTGCCCTTGGAAGAGTAACCCTGGTATTAATTTGTTCTTCTTGGTCTTGTTATCGTCTATGCACGTATAGAAAGAAATGTCTTTTTCCAAGTTACTAGGCATTGATGTATTAATATCATGAAAAAAATGTCTGATTGTTGAAGTTGTTAACTAATCATTTATAAATTTATACTTTCTTCATCCTAGTCCATTTAATTTTTTTATTGGCTATGGATTTTCTCTCTAAAATATTGGTTAAGAATTGCACTTAACTCCTCCAGTTCCAATATAATGCTGATGGTCTTGAAGAATAACATGCTTTTGCGGCAATCTAAGCTCCATGTAGGAGAACTTTACCTGCAATGCAGGGTTTCAAATTCCACTGGAAGCACCTTGTGGCCATGCCAAGGCTATGCCATCATACGCCTGAGCAGGGATTAGTCCCACATCAAAGGGTGTGTTGTGTAGAATCCTCGTAGGGTGGAAAAGATTATATGTTTGGAAGATATATCTTCATCGGCTGTCTTTTCCTTGACTTTTCATTTGAGTTTCTCATCTACCATGAGACCATAAGAACTTATTTCTCGTATTTTATCACCTTTTATTGACATGATGTTTATCGATAAGCATTATTTGGCCCTATGGAAGCTGCTATTGATGTTGCTTTTAACTTATTTATATCCATGTGATGCAGAACCGACAAATGATAACACTATAAATACTCTCTTTTTTTGCTATGTTCCTATGTCAAAAATAAGAACAAAAGCCCTAAGAACATTATATCTTGTATATATGTGAAACCAAATTAATCCTAATGTTATTAGAATAAGAAATCCGGACCTGAGACTCAAATGGTCCTAATTCTGAATAGTAGAATTCTAATTTAACAAATGACTAAATATTAATTTCCAAATTTCATTGGCATAAGTAATAGGAAACCAAATATTAATTTAACATTTAATACTAAACCAAAAATACCAAATGATTAAATATTAATTTCCAACATTAACAAAAATTATTATTACAATTATCATTAGTATCTTCATTTCATCTCCGATTGCCTTGTTAAGTCATTTTATTTCTAATATTAGTTCAGATGATGGCAGGTCAATAAGTGGGGAAATGTTATTTATGATGAGTTTGTTCGGCCAGTGGAGTGGGTTGTTGACTTCCGCACTAACATTAGTGGCATAAGACCTCGAGATTTGAGAAAAGGTTTGCTCGATATTCCTCTGTTTATAATTGAAAGTATTGAAACATGAAAATTCAAAAGATACAAGGTAGTTTGACAACTAATGCTCAAGTTGAGAAACATTGAGCTTTATTGCAGTTTTTTCAAAGTTTAATTTTTCTTGCAGTCACACTTTAAGAAACTCTTGCATGTTTCATGAGTACAAGAGAACCTCCTGCATCTTATATTGCTAATCTATAAAGGAAAAGGGGGTTGAGGGGTCGCCTATAAATTATGACATTTACTTTTCTGAACAATAGTAGCTTTGAGTTTCAACTTTTCTTGTTTGGACATTTTTCAAGAGCCTCCTTTGTTTTGGTGTTTTAATTGGTCCTAGTCATGCAGCAAGGACAAACTTTCCAGAGCTGTCTTGTGTTAGTCCTTGACTCCTTAACTTAACTAGTAATAGTCTAGCTTATTTGGTGGGATTGAGAATGTGGAAAATGCTGCAGTCATAGCATTAAATATTGAATATTCTGTTATGTTCTATCTAAACATAACGTGAATATCTGATGTATAGTTAATTTGACTAGCAGTTGAAAAAGAGCCATTGTCTATACTAATTTAGAGGTTAAGGTTCAACTGTTAGCATGTTTGAATTCTTAGAAGCAGCTATTCCATGCTTATTACTTTGAGGATCAGGATTTTTCCTGATTTATCTAAGATTAGCATTAGCATTATGATTACTATGCTGACAAGCATATGCATCTGTCATCATGATGATACAACTTGTAGGGAAGGATTTTTGGACAGCTCAGACGAAAGTGGCAGAGTTGATTAAAGGAAGGATCGTTGTTGGTCATGCCTTGCACAATGATCTTAAGGTCTGCGTTTTTGTGGTTATTCTCTGTCTTTTTCTTGATTTGCATGTATATTTTTCTTATCAGCCCGTGGTTTATAAAACTAAGAATTAGACTGTACTTTTGTAGGCATTATTATTAAGTCATCCCAAAAAGGATATACGGGATACCTCTGAGTACCAACCATTTCTAAGGTGCTGTCATCTTGCTGCTTCTTCTAGCTGTTTTGCTTTGTCTATATATTCCAAATGTCCCCATGTTACATTCTAGTGTACTTGCTTTTGGGTTTAAGCAGATCAGGTAGCAAAAGAGCGCTGCGGCATCTTGCTGAAGAACTTCTTGGTGCTAAGATCCAAGCAGGAGAGCACTGCCCTGTTAGTCTATCTAACTTTTTGGTTCTCCTCCCTGCCCTCTCATGTCTTTTGTCTGATCACTTGATCAATAATAGGCTAAAAAATTGTACTAGCTTTAAGAAGTTGAAGTTGCAATTCTTATAAGTTAGAAGTTTTACTTTTTTAATCTCTGTGAACCTGCATGTCATTCTGGTGTCAGATTATTAAAATCCCAGCTGAATCTGTAAAACGTGGGATCCGAAGTATAACAATTCCATGTTGTCTCAGATAGAAGATGCTCGTGCTGCTATGATGCTTTACCAAAGAAATAGAAAAGAATGGGAGAAGAGCATAAAAGATCAATTTCGGTTCAAACAGAAGCAAGGGAAACGGAAGCAGAAAAAGAAGCAAAAGAATGAAGATGCTTCAAATGTCAACCAAGCTGGAATTGTATCATAGCAGTGGCTGCCCTGTATACTTTAAAAGATTCTGGTCAGAGAACCTCTACTTCAATGGTTTTGTATTGCTTAAAACTTTGAATTAGAAATTAGTTAAAAGAAAAGCAGTTTGAGAGAATTACTATAAGATCAATGTACTGTAAGAAGTTTTGCACGGTGGATCACTCACACATTTATTCTATTTTGCACTTTCTCTCTAAGTATAGTTGGTAATATTTTATTTAGGACAAAGATGAGGCGCCATTCTTACTTGTGGTGCTGTTTTTTAATAAATAATAAATAATAATATGTAACAGTTCATTAATGAATATATAACATGTTTAATAATTATTACACATTATATTTTTATTATTGAAAAACAACACGACAAACACTCAAAAAAAATAGCATTAAGTTTGTAGTTTTATTTTCTATTGAGATGCTTCTTGTTTGAGTTAAGGCGGCTATAGCCTTTAGTTATGCATTCAAGTGACTATACGGCCGTAGTAAAAAACATGAAATAGTTCTCCCAAGTTTTGCTAATCTCAAAGACAGTTAGTTTAGAAGGTAAAAAAGTGTTTATTAAGCATGTATATACTTTATTTGATTTCAGTCTTTTCTAAACAACACTCTAAACCTCATTAGATAATTGCTTTGCATGTTCCAACCACAAAGTCAAGCAATTATTATCATCTGGAACCTATTGTCACAATTCATTAAAGAAAGACGGTCACATCAGATTGAACCAACCTTGTTACTGCACATCGAGCAAATAAATTAGTTTCTAAATTTGGTGAAACAGAAGATCTATTTTCGAGCCTAAAGTTTCAATAACACTTCAATTTAGTTCCAAAAGAATGAATACGTAACTAGCTTTATGATTTTGCTCAAGGGGCAAGGTAAGGTATTTGACACTACTTATCGGTGATTTAGGTTGGTTGGTAATCAATCTTTCAAGTGGTGGTGCTTGGATGATGATGGCGACTTTGCTGACGGCTTTTTTATGGAATTGAGTATTTGATGGAGGTCTTGGGGGCTTTGTATACAATCACAAAGGAGATTTACAACTTTCCTTTATATATTCGTCTTTTGGGACTAAATTGAAATATTGTCAAATTTTGTGACAAATGTTAAATGCATCATTTTTCAATGATAAATTATTTTTTTTGATTCCTTAATCAGTGATGATACTGGTTAGCATTCTCCATATTCAATTAAGGCTTTTAAATAATCTAAATCAGTCTTGTGATATTCAATATTTAATTAGGATTATTAGGATTTTTAAAAGTGTCTCAATCATCTAGTAATATTCGATCAAGACTATATAAGTATCACAAATTTTTGGTATTCAAAAACTTGGTAACTTTGATGGGTTTTTTTTTTTTTTTTTTTTTATCGTGGGAGATATAAATATCAAACCTACCTCGAAATCACACCCTAACCCACAAGACTTTTCTCTCTGATTGAATTCTTGAAGCCCCGTTTTCTCTTTTGTTGAATTCTTGAAGCTAGATTCCCCCTTTCCTGCCTACCTTCGAACCGTGAGTAAGAAACAAGATGTTCCTTCTAAGTTTTTGGTTTGTTTCTTAACCAAAGTTGATGTGCTGTGTGTGTATCAAATGAAACACTCTTCAGCTATTTATATGACTTCGCAGAAAATATTTCCCCCTCAATTTCTCTTAGGCTATGTTTGGTTCAATGGAGGGGAGGGGATGAGAGAGATTTTAATGGAGAAGAGAGGAAGGAAGGTGAGAGATTTTAATTAACTATTGTGTTTGGTTGAAAGGAGGGAAGAGGAAGGGATTTTAATGGAGGGAGAATATCACTCTCCATGTTTGGTTCACAAGAGAAGGGGGTAAATTTTAAATCTAATTTACTTTAATACCTTTATAATTTTAGATTTAAAAAATACAAGTAAGAATATTTTAGTTAATATATTAAAAATGTTTTAAACCCCTCCCCTTCCCTCCAAATCCCCCAATATTGGAGGGGAGCCAAAATTGGGTTAGGATGGATTTTGCTCTCCTCCCCTCCCCTCCAAAAAAATGAATCAAACATGAAAAGTTTATAAAAATTTTTCTCCTCCCGACCAAACACTATGTTAGCAAATTGGTAGAATCATATGGATGACATGACACTTTTTTCTACAGTATTTGATGAAGGTTAGAGGTAAAGTCACAGGGGAGACCTTTATGACCTTATGTATGACGTTCTTTGGGATAGTGTGGTACTGTTTTAGAAAACCTAGTTTTGCCACAACTGCCATGCAGGCCCGGCCCAACATATCCAGAGGCCTAAAGCGAAAAAATAGGCCCTTGCTGAATAAGTCTTACAAAAAATCAGACATTCGATTGTCTTTATAATCAGGGACCAATTCAGTACATTAACGTGATTTTATTGAAAATGTCCTTTCAATACATTAACCTGATTATTTGAGGTAAAACCTTTTTTTACCTTCGATTGTCTTATAATTAAGGACTAATCCAGTATAAAAAATCTAGTACCAAGTCATTTTATTTGAGGTGAAGCTTTTTTTGCTGGTGGACCTAAAATAAGGGCTTGTACAACATGCATGATGACAACTTTAGGTTATTAAGAAAAAAATTGCCAATTAAAAAAAAATTAGGCCTAAAGTCCTTGCTTTAATGGCTTGGACCTTAGGCCAGCCCTGCTGTCATGTGACATCTCCTTTAAATAGCCTACCAGTCCTAAGTGTTGGTGAATAGCTATGCACCGAGTCTTTGTTCTGTTGCCGCCAGGTGTTTAGTCCTTTTCCTCCCAATCTTCACACTTTCTATTATGTCTTGATTTCCCCCTATGGAAACACTCTTTACTTTCCATTAAGTGGCCTGCCTTGTTGATTCTTTTCTTTCATCTACAATATTACCAATTAATGAAGAAGATAATTTTGAATCTATTGTTCAAACCCAAGAGCAAGAACAAGAAGATGTTAATGTGCCAAGGACTAGCACAACTTTAGATATGTGGAGAAGTGCTACTTAGGAGAACATGAAGCTACATGAAATTGGCTATTAAAGGATTAGAAAAGGTGTTTGGGTTTTACTTCTCTTTATTAAAATTATCATTTTTTTGTTATCTTTTTCTTTGACTCTTATAATTTTGAATGTTTGCTAAAAAATTGTGCAATCCTTTAAAATCTGTGTTTGTTTACTTTGATTTCAGTTTCTGTACAAATTTTTGAAAATGAAACAAAATGAAAACAATGTGTCTTTTTCCCAATTGTTAATTATTAATGAAAACAAAAAAATAACATGAAAGGGGAAACAAAGCAAACAATATAAATCACATTGCCCTCTCAAATCTTATAAATTCTTGTGATACAAATCTTTTAAAATCCAAATTTTACAAAATCTTGATTATAAAAATCTTTAAAAAAGATCTTATAAGTCATTGCATTTCTAAATCATCTTTTAAAATCCACATCACTTTTAAATCTCAAATAGTCTTTCAAAATCCTTATTGAATACACCCCTAAATCAAAAACACGTCAACACTTTAAGAAAAACATAAAGCTTTTATCAATCATATTTCTAGTATTTTAGACTTCATTCAGGTGGTAGCCAAGGTCATTTTTGTCTACTTCACTTCAACTACTTCGACTTTCAGTCAATGAAGGTTAATCTAATTGGTAAGGACACGGCTCATATCCCACAAGAACGTGAGTTCGAATTTCACTGCCGATGTGAGGACCTCGATAGGTAATCTATAAGTACTTCTATAAGTACTCTTTGAGCCGTGAGGCCTGTCCTAACTCTGGTGAGCCTCTGGGATCCAATTCACCTGTAACAAAAAAAAAAAAAAAAAAAAAAAAACTATTTTGGCTTTCCAATACAGTCGTCGGCGGTTTCTGTTCACGTTTAAAAGCTAGAAACTGGTGAGTGAACACAGCGGAAGATGCTCACCAACAGAGACTAGAAACTGCAGATTGAACTAAGGCCTATTTAACCCTGCCTTTAGTCTTAAGGCCTAAAGATGAGGTCTGCGGGCCGCGAATTAAATCTCGCAACCACATGATTTTATGGGCTCATATATCTCACATCATGAAGGTAGTACGATCAGCATAGAGTGTAAAGTAACATTGTTCACTCTTAAACCTCCCATTCTATATAATCTAAGAATTTCCCCCGAAGACCTGAGACTAACATCATAAGAGAGGGGCTGGAGGTCATGTATCCATGTCCGATCTACAACTTGCAAAATTTTGAGAACTTCACACTAAGATGGCGATAACTTGGCGATGGAAGAAAGAAAGAAAGTATACCCCTGAAACCAAAGAAATTATATCCCCAAATCATTTATAGAATTTTAAGATGATATATATACCATCTTGCCAAACACAAACTCCACTTAAATTGAACACTAGATTAGAGGCTTTATATAAGATAGTTATTCATGATTTTCATTTCAGTATCAAATGTAATCTAAATAATCACGGGAGCATGGAAAATTTTATAATATTTGTTCTCTGGTGACCCCAGTATAAGCAATGATAAAGAACAAGTAGCGAGTAGGATTAAAAAGGAAAAAGAAAAAAACTACTTCTGCACGTGCCCAAAAAGAAAAAGAAAAAGAACAAACTTCCTCTGCACCCCCAAAGAGCGACAGCAAATATGCATCTTGTGGTTACCGGTAGAACTTCCCCGTCTTGGTGACAGAAGGAGCAATGGAGGCCCTAAATAAGGTTCGTATGTTACAGTAAGTCCTCGCCTTTACTACCTCTACTGTGGTCTGTGGGAGAGAATGAAGCCTCCTCAGGATTTTTGAAGGTCAAAATGCAATAAAAAAAAAAGGACTTATTTAAAGGTCAAAAGGCTATCTAAAATCGCACTCGACAAGGCTTAACCTGGGGGCCAGATTCCCTCACATACTAGGAGACGACTATCATACATGATAAAACATGAATTCCCTTTCAGCTCACAAAGCCTCCTTGAGATGGAAGGTTCTAGCCATGTTCCTAGCATGATCATACTCATTGAGGTCAACAAGTATTTTCTTTAATCGACGAGCCAGATTACTTGTGTCACTCTCCGGCACATTTCTTCTCTCCAGAATCCTTCCAAGTGACAGCACATAAGCCACCAGGGGCTGCAATTTGTGGCTACACATTGAGAGGACAGGAGGAGTATTAGATTGCTGAAACAAACATAATAACACAAATAGTAAAGGTAATACTCTCACTGTATATATATATTATATAATAAGATCAGATACAATATATGATATCACAACTGAGTTAATGACTTCATAATTCATCACTAAGTAACTTCAACACTAGGAAGTGGTTAACACAACTTAAACCTACAACCTCTTCTCAACTCCCGACACATCCCATTAGCCTCACTGTAAGTACGCACTAAGTTCAGTACCCAAATTGCCTGTAAAATACCCAATTTGCTCTAAGCTAGTTCTAGTAGGCAAACTGACAGCAATGTGATTCAAAAGAGTCAAGAATGTCCAAAATGTCTTTTCAAAAGAAAAAAAATGTAATTACGGAATTACCAATGTCTCAACAATTTAACGAAGTAGTATCAACATACCTTTTGTCTCCAATGACACTTGGGCCAGCCCAGACACCAGATAGGGAGGCAATAATCCGTTCTGTTCTTGTTACTGCATCGTGAACATTTTCTGATATGCTTCTAAAGTGAGGTAGAACTTTTCCACACAAAAGCTCATCAAGAGCAAGCTTCTCTAACACTGGTATTGCAAATATGTCCTTCCACAAGCAAATATTTCTCAATAATCGAACAGACACACCAAAACGATATGCTGCAACTCGTGCAGCATCTGGAACAGTAGCTAGTATTAGTGGACTCCATGTTGGGACCTGTAAAAAGACAAAAATTCTCATCCAATGCTTAATAATTCCACGTACCTACTACAAGCCCAATATAGTAAACAGAATCACCATACAGACTGAGAAAATGAACAAAGCAAAAATACCTATATGTCTCAAAGTTTAGACTTATAAGATAAAATAAGATACACGAGTGTACTTTCTAACTATTAATTGTAAATGATTGTTTTCAGAATACCGTAAGTTTAGCAACAGCATCAGCCAGACGCGTGCGAATGGAAACTAGCAGATCTGCTAGAGCTTTACTTTCATGAGACAAATGTTGCACAATCAATTTTGTAGCAGCAATTGCATTGACTGTTTCCTGTTTACTAAGCATGTCCCAGCAATGGGAAATTTCATAATGCAGAATAGGAAGTGCAACCCTTTCCACCAAATTTGGGACAAGGTCAACATCACCATCATCATTAACAAAATCTTTTCCATCTTCAGGCAAACCATAAGTGAACAACAATTTATACCTGAATATGAGAAAGAGAGAGAGAGTCAATATAAAATTATAAATTGATTGAAGGGTAGAAGATAACCACATAATATACATTGCATCTATATATAATCAAGCTAGGGGGTGCAAGTGGCTAAGAAAAACAAGTCCCAAATACCCAAGAATGCCTCTGAAAAGTTTCAAGAATGAATATCACATTAAGGGTTTGTTTGGGAGTTCAAAGGGGAGGGGAAGGGAGGGGAAGGGTTTGAGGAGGAAGGGACGGGGAAGGGACAATAGTCTCCCACCTTGCATAGGGGTTTATTTTTTAACAAAAGAAACAAAATCCCCCAATTTGGGGGAACTAAAAACAATGACCTAGAGGAAGGTTTTGGAGGGCTTTTGGAAGGCTATCCTCCCTTCCCCATCCCTTTCCCCTTCCTCCTCAAACCCTTCCCCTCCCAACTCCCAAACAAACCCTAAGAAATTAACTAATAAAATGAATAGTTCGATACCATTTCATCTCTTGAAAATCTAAACCCTTGCGAAGAGGGTCCCATCTCAGAAGTTCCAATCTTACATATGGAGAGAAGATCAGTGGAAGACTATCTGAAATATAAGCATCAGTATAGCTTGTCCAATACTCTCTTTTCCATTCTTCAAATCTTCTTTTAACCAAGGATAGTTGACCGTATTCCTCGGAAGCATCACTGAAAATCTCATCAGCAGCCTGCAGCAGCAAATCACGTTGTGACTGATATGCTTGGCTCTCACTATCACTCTCATCAGTGCTTGATTCACCCTCTACTTTATGATCATCCAATTCCAAGGATGCCAGTTTATTAGAATCAAATGCCTGAGACCTCTTGCTTTTACGAGACTCAGCCCTCGCTTTCATTTTCATTCGTTTCTCAAGATTTAAATCTCTACCAAATTCATCTAACTTGACTGGCATATCTCTTTGTTTTCTTACAGCAGCAAATGCATCCTGAGCTGCACTTTTGGCCGCTTCCATATTGTTACCCTTCCTGCTGAAAACCGACATTGCAGCTTTCACAGCTGCTTCCACCTCCATCATTTCATCATCATTGTTAGTGGCTCTCCTTTCAGAAATGACTGATGCACGATCTTCATGAAGTTTTTTCATCTGCTCTTCAAGTTCTTCAATGTAGGAAGCTTTATGCTGAAAGTAAAAGTCACAGGATAGTCTTAGTTACAGTGTCAATAGATGACAGTATGATACACCACGTACAGGCATTGGTAAATGACAAATAGATAATTAAGTTTTAAGTTTGAAATATCCAGCAACGAGAAAATACATATTCTTCAACTTTATTAGAAGTGTCATGTTTTCCAAGTGGTTTTAAGCAGCTTGTTCATTTCAGCTCTTAAATCTCAGCATGCCATAGGCCTGGTTAGGTAGTCCATCAAATCTTAAATATGAAAACCCAATGATACAATACCAAGTAAAATGAAGAGAACTATAAATTCTGTGGCTTGAGCTAGAATATCTACAGAATAAGAAACCAAATTTGGAGGATGAATTTGAATTCATGCAGCCTCCAAGCTTCAATTTCTATCTCCAAAACAATCGACTCCAATAAGAAAAACCATTTTGTGGTTAACTAGTCCTCCAAGTACTAATCTCATAACATGACAGTGAAAAGTTATCTTCCATTCCGTCCCACATAGCCAAGAATCTTGTTAGTTGTTAAGGCCTCATTTGCCTAAAGCTCTATATGAATTAATTTCACCTTCTGCATATCATTAACATTTTGGATAACAAATTCACCAAAAAACAACGCCAACCAATTTAGCGTGAAGATTTGCCCCTTCAATTGAATATTTATATAACCACATCAGAAAATTAGTAGTTTAACTTTTTCCAGTTGATTCATGAGAGCTCCTCCATTAGTACATATTTCACAGATGTCAGCCTCATTGTCTTCTTAATTTTTTTTTGTTTTCTTGGTCCTTTTGGACAAAATAATTTTATTAGAGAGAAGAAAAAGGTAAGTACAAAGAGAAGGATATGATTTGATATCCTCCTGAAACAAAATAACGAGAAAAACAAGCTTATCAACACAATAAAGCTCTCCAAACTCTCTGCATATATAATTATATATTAGGGAGATTTACTTAAAGCAACCATGAACTAAGCACCAAAGAGAGGACATAGAATGATAAAACCAAAACTATAATAACAGATCTAAGGACTAAAAGAAGAATTGTTCAAACTGTGAACATTTCACTGCAGTCAAGTACACCACAGATACCTCAATTATCTCATAAATAAAACATAGAGGAGTGAAGTAAAGAAGAAAAAGAAGCAAAACTAATGATATGCGATAAAAAAGAACTCAGAAATAATGAAGTGCAACTCAATCCCACTTTATCTATATTTAATTATGCAGGGATACCAAAAAAAAAAATTATGCAGGGATGAGAAGATAAGGAACTTGGAAGACATAATAATGCAAAACATATGATCACCTGTAAAAAGTCACATATATTTGTGACATAACTTTGGAGCCTTTGCATAAACCTGTACTTCTCATCAGCTACCACTAAAGAGCTTTCAAGATCAGTAATATTCAAAAGGGAGGCAGACAAATTTCGATCAGTTTCATTCAATGATGACATTGTTCTTTCATGAGATTCCTGTCATTAAAACAACAACAGTAATAAGCAATTAAAACATATCAATCCAATAGAAGAGGAAGTTTTGCACACTTCATGCAAGATGCAAGACAGCAAGACCAAGTCCCATATCCAAGGCAACTATCACGGTTATATCCAAATGGCTATGTGAAAGAATGTAATTAGCTATCCATATACATGTTTGGAAGAGACTCCACTCGACCCAATTAAGCCCAAACATATTTGGAGCTGTAAATGTTTAGCCTATAGTATTGGTCCCTCCACAACTATGGTCATCCTCTTCTTTCAACTTTCATACTTTACAACCCCCAGAACATGAGCTGAAAATTTATTGGTAATCTTCCTGAAGACCACTACTAAAACTTAATCTTTCAGGGGAACATATCTTGAAGAGAACCAAGAAACAGCAGTAGGTCAAGGCCAATCAAATTCTCAAAATAAAAACAATGAGAGTAATTTAGGAGTCATTTTACAGCTTTGTACAAGAAATTAGAAAATAGTAAGGCAACCTATCCTGAAACTATTGCTGGGGCTCAGCTGTACTCTTTTTGCAGCAACAACAGCATGACAGTTTGTTATTTGCAGATAGAAAAGATAGATATAAAGATAGAAGATACAGATCAAACGGCAGCCTGCCAGACTCAACGGACCATCTGCTTCAAATGGAACCAGATTACCAGATCATGAATTCTGAGTTTAGATTTTATATGATTTCTGAAAGTGAGCAAAGAGGGAGAAAGAGACGAAGGGTTGGAGGCATTCAGGCAATGAGTCAAAATTTCTAGTTTATCATGAAAATAGCACTATCAACAGCAAATTATAAATTTTAAAAATGACGGAAAACTAAGCATTTTGAAAAATTTTAAGATCAAAAACAATAATTTAGCAATGAAAATTTAAGATAATATTGATAGATAGGCATTATATCAACAAAACCTATGATATAGGGGTCTGAATACTTTGGAGAGATTTGTATGTGATTTCTATTAACCTCCAGGGATGTTGTCTAGTTACTAAGGGAATAAATAGAGAATCATAAAAGCAGCTGCAGAAACAGTGATCCAACCAAAGAAAGAATAATTTTTTAGTCTCCTTCCAGGCACAAGTCACATATTAACAATTTAACATATGAAATTAATGATATACTTAACTTTAACACCTTCCTAGGTACCTTTCCACATTGATGCCATCCCTTTTCTATCGTTTTTAATATTTTTGCCCAAGTAAAGAGATTTGACAAAGATTCTATGGTGAAAAACCAAATTGGGAATCTAAAATAGTAATCTCAATTATTGAACTGTGGTCAGTTCTATAGAATTTGGGTCAGCATGTCATTGAGAAGTTTAAAGGCACTTAATTTTAGTATCATTAGCTCACGGTTTCTTGTTTTAGATGAACATTCCAGCCCCCTCAGTATAAAATTGGAATAGCAGAAGAAAGGATGAAACACCGAAAATCAGATTCGGCATTTGCAACCTTTTGTATGTTAGTGTGCCTAAATAAAGGAAACAAAAAGTGCATAACCAAACACTCCTATTTGAAAACATGGCAGGATATAGCAATAGCAGTAGTTCGTGACAAAATTCAAATGCTTGTATTATGGGGCCTCCAAATCCAAGCCTCAGCTCTTACCATTATAACAAAGACCCTTTGCAGTCCCCAATTCATTACTCATCTATAAGGATGCAATACAAAGTTCCCTCATTAACAATCTTATGAACCATTATCCCAAACCCAAAAATATTAGCTTATGTGTTACTTCCTTCTTAGACTATACTCCAATAACAACCAACATGTACGATTTAGTTTTCGCAAAAGTAAGTTTCTTAAAATCATGCTCACCACACATTAGATAAGACACTTTCTTAACTATAACTTTGAGTTGTTGAATTATGAACAAATTTATAAACCAGACAAAGTTATGTTATGCCATGACAACATTATATATTCATGCCTGTTTGTTTGACTATGATTAAAGTAGTGCATACCTTAAGCCTCCTATAATTCTCTAGAAAAGCTTTTTTCGTGACCTCGGCTTGTTGAGATATGGGGATGACATCCAAAGAAGATGGCGTGGCGCCCATTGCTCCCCCAATGCTGGGACTCAGTGATGATGCACTTGGAACTGCACTGTACACAGTTCCTGCAGTGGGAACAACAACAAACTTATGCTGCTGTTGTGCAACACCTCCTTGCACAACAACAGGAACATCACTCCTACTAGAAGCAGATCCTTCATCCATTCTCTTCCCCAACCCTTTTCTAAACTGCTCTTCTTCCCATAACTTCTCCTCTTCATCATCATCAACAAGATCATGGTTGTTGTAATCGTGGCGTGCACCACCATTACCCTTGAACCTAACATCCATTGACCTCCTCTCATCCACATCCTCAAAAACACCCTTCTTCCCTGGACCTTCCATCTTCTTCTCCCCAAACATCGCAATCCTCCCTCGAAACTCCGGCTCCTCATCGCTCAACCCCTCAGCTTCACCATGATTGCTTCCTCCATCCAAAGAGATGAAATCCTGGGCGGCCGGCCGCGCCTGTCGCAGCCGTTCCCGCTTCGCTCTGATAGCCTTAATGGTCTCTTCATCCGGGAAAACACCACCCAATTTCGCCTCCGCCTCAGCTTCTTCTCGTTCGGAATCATCAGAATCCTCCCGAGGCTCCCCAGGTTCGGAGGAGGCCAAGGGTTTGACGAGGCCCTTGAGGATTACGACAGGTTCGGAGGAGTTAGGTTTGGGATCGGAAGCGGAGGAGGAAGAAGAAGGATTACGAGAGGAGGTTGTGCTGCTAGTGACTAAGGTTCGAGTGTTCTTCTGAAGTTCGAGGAGTGCTTCTTTGGTGTACGTTCCAGCTTGGGGTTTAACGTTGGAAGAAGATGAATGTGAGATTCGGTCTTTGAGAGCGGTTATTTTGTGAGAGGATGAGGAGGAGAGTTTGGAGGAACGGTGGGGTTTGGAGGAGCGCGGAGGAGGAGGGGGTTCTGTTTCGTCGTCGGCGAAGCTGAGGAGTTTTGGAGCTTGAGGCTTCTTAGGAGGCTTGGAGGAGGGAAGGGTTGTTCTTGTTGTTGAGGGAGTGTCGTCGTCGTCGTTGGTTTCGGTGTTGCCGCCTCGGCGGCGGAAGTTGCGCGATTTGGCGGTGGACATGGTGGTAGGGGTTGGAAAGCGGCGAGGATGAGCTGAATTGAATATTAATATAATATAATATAACTAATTAAACATACATACCACAATTCCCTCTCAAATCAAATGGTTGTAGATGGCAATTGCTTCCAACTCATTCTTCCACTAACGCTCGGTTTGTTTTCGAAGAAGAAATAGCCGAGAAAGAAAGAAAGAAAGACGGACGAGAGAAAGTGAGAAACAGAAGACAGATACGGCATTTTGCCGTCATTTCTTTTACTCCTCAGAATACAAAAAAAATATTAAAAAAAAAAAAAAAAGTCTCTAATGGGATCCGGGTTCTATGTTATGTTGAATTGCGGATAGGATATAGAGTTGGGCCAGTTGGGTTAAGCCCAACTCCTTATTTTTTTAATACTTTTTCTTCTTCTGTTTTCATACTCTTTTCTCTTTTCTTTTCCTTTTTTTAAATTAAAGCACGAATTTAACTATTAGAAATTAAAAAAATCGAACAAAATTAAGTTTTCACGATTGTCCTATTTTACACGTTTCTTATTAGATAATAGATACTATAATCGTAATTTGCATATTATCGTTATAAGTAACTAGTAAAGACATAATTTGGGGGAGTACTAGTTAAAATATATGATTTGTTACATTTGATCAGTAGGGATTTTTAAATTTGACCCCTCCTTTGTCTCGGTCATGTTAATATGTAACAGATCATGATTTGGGGGAGTACTTTAAATATTTTGGATCTTCTTTTGGTGTTTGGAAAGTGGCGCATCTCAACAAATGGTTTCTGTCTTACCTGGTTGGAACTTACATTGTGTTATCAGGTCTATGTTTTGTAATGGTTCTATCCTAGTTTTTCTGTTTGATGTTTCTGGTTTGTATCTCAACACTTATGGATTGGGCAATCGGTTCAGGTTTTTAGTTTCTTTTTGTATATGGGTTTGAGTACTCAACATTTATATTATTTCTTTGCATATAAAAAAAACTAGTAAAGACATAAACTCCATTTTTGTTTGAGAACGAAAAGAATAATAAGCTACTGGGGTCATGTACTAGCTAAAGCTGACAGAAAGATAAAAACTAACGGTGCTTGTTCCGATCGAAGCTTAACAAAAAAGATTAAAAAAAAAAAACTTATCAGTCTGGTTTTCGCCGAAGCTTGACACAAAGGTAAAAAGTTTTATGGGTTTGGTTCCTGCTGAAGCTAGAAAGAAAGATAAAAGCTTACGGTTTCAGTTCTCACTAAGGATTTTCAGAAAGATAAAAAAAACTTTATGGGTTTGGTTCACTTTAAAGCTAAACAGAAAGATAAAAACTTATGGGCTCAGTCCCCGTCAAAGCTTAACAAAAAGGTAAAAAACTTGTTGGGACGATTCTTGTTGAAGCTTGCAATAAGATAAAAGCTTACGGGTTCAGTCGTTGCTGAAGTTTGACAGAAAGGTGAAAAACTTATGGGTTCAATTCCCACTAAAACTTGATAGAAAGGTAAAAAAAAACTTACGGTTGCGGGTTTATTCCTCTGAAACTTGACAAAAAGGTAAAATTGTTATGAGTTTGGTTCCAACAGAAGCTTGACAAAAAATTAAAAAGCTTGCAAGGACATGCACCCTCTTAAACTGGATAGAAAAAGGTGAAAAGCTAGTGGGGATGTTCAACTATCGAAGCTTGACATAAAAAGGTGAAAAGTTTGCAGAGACATGCACCAATTGAACCTTGCAAAAAATGGATACGAAGATCCAGAGACTAACATCGACGAATACTTGAATGGGTTTTAAACCTGGCTTGCTATGGTAACTTGAATGCAATGGGTACAAGGACATATCAAATAAAAGACAACAATGCTAATTTTATATCATGTGATACTGAGGCAATGCATGATGCAAATGATGTTCTCGGTGCATGAACTTGTGATTGATTAAAACCTTGTTATTTTGCATATCACACTTTGATCTTGACCCTTAAAGACTTGATCATGATCAGATCCAATGATGAAATAGAATGAAACTCACAGAGATTTGCTAGGCGATTTTACTTGATCATCTGATGCCTTGCATTTCTTGTTAGAGGTATGCTACTTTCACAGTGATAATTCCGATGGAAGAGATTACCAACTATTCTTTCTTTTTCAATAGTGCCCCTTATTGGAAGATCATCGCTCTTTCTTTTGACCTTCTAAAATCTTGAGAGGAAATCTATTTTTTTTGTATTATCAAGACAAATTTCACATTTCAGTATATGCTTATCATTAAAGATTAATGTTGAATCTACAATAGATGGAAACAAAAAAGGTACAACAAAAAATATAGAATTGAAAGACAGTATTAATATATGGAAAATGAAAATGACACAATAAAAGTAATACAATGAGATCTGGGATTGAGATGTTCTCGAAAGGAAACATGAGTGGAGTTCACATTTCTTCAGGCGATACTCTCTATGATGATCATTGTCGGAATCCCACATGTGATCTCGAATATCCATTAATCACCTCCTAAAAATATGACTTGACTCAATTTGTCCCGCATCGGGACCATTTCACACCCGGCCTTCATAAACTCAAATTGTCCTAATCCGTCAGCTTGAAGAGACTTCTTTGTCATGTTTGTATTTAACCTTAAATTTTGTGTTGATTGCTTCTTTTGAGTATTTAATCTATCAACTTGCTCTAACTTTTGCTTATACCGTTTGTTTAGGTTTTCATCCTAGCGGGCCATTTTTATTTTCTTTTTTTATGAAGTGCTCTCAAGCATAATACTTGTTTTTATTGCATCTAAGTTAAGTGGAATAAATAAATCTCCACTATCCATTTTTGTGAGGATCAAGGTAAAGCCTTTTTTCACAATATAAAGACCTTTCATAGTATGGAGCCCATTTCCCTCGATAGTCCTTTTGAATTTGTAAGATATTTTTGAGCACTAGATCTCATTCTTGAAATTGTTGAGGTTTGTCATGATCCGAATTTCGTAACCATAACTGACCGAAAGGAAAAAAACCCTTTTTTTCTCTTCGCGGCCTCTCAAGCATATATAATCTCACATATCCAATTTAAACGACTACTTTCATTAATAACACAATAATAAATATAATATATCATATTAACTAAACTAACATAAATTACAAAATGAGTAAATCGTCAATCTGGTTAGTGAAATTGCGAGATAGTATCAACTTGATCCCTGAATTGAACGAAATAGCAAAAACGTCCCTGAAATTGCAAAACGTTATTCAGTTCACTCCTTCCGTCAACCCCAGTCTGTTAATGTCGTTAAAGTGACTGATGTAGCACGTTAAGTGCTTAGGTGACACCCATATAAGTGTCCATGTGGCCCCCCACATCACAGATTGCAATTTCAGAGACCAAATCAATAATTTCAGGGACCAAATCGATACTCCTTTCTTTTTTCCCCCTCTCCTCCTTATTCTCTCAATGGCCACCTCCCCTCTCTCTCCCACTTCTTCTCCTCCCTCATCTCCTATGAAAATTATGAAGTGTATGCATTTCTTCTATCTCACCTTAAACCATATGAAGTATATTTTAGCATTTAAAATCCTCTACTATGTTTGTCCATGTGTATCTGTGTCAACCATGCGGAAGTGGCCACTTAGTTCCATTCAGTTTTTGTGATTACTTTGTGACCCTGAAGGTGTTAAGTACACATCCTTGAGTCAATCATGTCAGAAGCTGTTGAAACCGATGAATGTGTGGACTTTGATGAAGAAAATTACATGGAAGAGATATATGATGATGTTGCAGTGGATGCACACGGTGATGAACATGTTGAAGGGATTGAAGAACATGAATATGAGGGCTCAGCAGAAGAGAAACTGCCTGAAGTAGATAGAAGTGACATTGTCATCGAGTCTGTAGAAGATGGGCAAAGACCATCTTTTATTGATGAAGAAGAGAAAAGGAAGCATGATGAACTTCTTTCCCTTCCTCCTCATGGTTCTGAAGTCTTCATTGGCGGACTTCCTCACGATACATGTGAAGATGATTTGAGAGAATTGTGAGACCCAATAGGTGATATTCATGAGGCCTGAACTGTTATCTTTTGCTTTTATGAATCGTGATATTCAAGACTTTGCCTTTTGGTCAGTGGGAGAGAAAAGTTGAAATCATCTAGTAAGAAGTTGACTTTTTGTTGCTTTTCATGTGTGACTAATGAAAGACAGAGACACAGGAGAAGGTGAGGGTTATGCTTTTATGGCTTTTAAAACAAAAGAGATAGGACAAAAGACCACTGAAGAGTTACACAATAAGGAATTTAAGGTACTCATGATGCTTTAAGAAAATCTTGTTGCCCTTGTCAAGAGTAACATTGTCAGTGTTTTTATGCAATGGATCTTCTGTAGGTGTTTAGTTTTAATTAATTTCAAGATTTTTCTGGATGTCAGAGTAAAACACTTGCATGGTCACAAAATAATCACAAGAAATGCATATACTTATGAAGGCTAAAATATATTCATATGGGAAGTGAAAGTGTAAGAAATGATTGTAAAAAGAGAGAAGAGGAGGAAGGAGAAGAATGGGAAAAGGGAGAAGAGAGAGGAGAGGTGGTCAACGAGCGAAAAAGGAGGAGAGGGGGAAGAGAGAAAGGAGTATTGATTTAGTCACTAAAATTATCGATTTGGTCCCTAAAATTGTAATATGTGACGTGGAGGGTCACATGAACGCTTATCTAGGTGTCACCCAAGCACTTAACATGCCACATCAGTCACGTTAATGGTGCTAACAGACTGTGGTTGATGGAGGGATTGAATTGAATATCGTTTTGCAATATCAGGGACATTTTTGTTATTTTGTTTAATTCAGGAATCAAAATTGATACTACCATCTAATTTTAAGGGTTAAATTGAGTATTTAGTTTTTACAAAATGCTTACATTGAGATACACCGTAAAGTGGGGTAGCACGTAATATGTTGTGGCCTAGAGACACACGGGCTTCTCAACGACCATCGGCGCCATTAACACCAAACCTTTAAACGCAACGCAACGCAACGCAACGCAACGAATCCACCTATTTCCGTCTTTCTCTGCGGACCAAAACACAGACACGTTCCTCTTCTCTCACTCACTCACGCACACACATGCACACTCAATAGTCAATACTCAATACTCAATACTCATCATCATCAAATTCAAAATCCCTAAATCCAATGCTCTGAGAAAACTCATTTCAATTTCAACCTAATAATATTCATTCATTGATAATTCACACGATGCGAATTTTGAGAAGAATAACACTCACACTCGCTGCTTCCCATTATCACAATCTGAGATCCTACGTATCCACGTGCCGCGCCGTTCTTCTTCCCTCTTTCGGCGGCCCCGACAAGCTTCAGCTCCGCCACGATGTCCAAGTCCCTCCTCTCAAACCCAACCACGTCCTCGTTCGCACACGCGCCGTTTCCATCAACCCCTTAGACACCCGAGTCAGTTACTCCACGTCAAGAATTAATTCATATCAATTTCTGAACTTTTTTTTTTTCCTTTTTCTTCGATGTGCTTTTGTTTTCATTTTCGAATTTCTAATATTTACTTGCCTGTTTTGTTTGTTTGTTTCAGATGCGGTCGGGTTACGGGCGTTCTATTTTTGAGCCGCTTCTGCCTGTGATTTTAGGCCGCGACGTCAGCGGCGAGGTTGCGGCGGTTGGAGCTTCGGTGCGGTCGGTGAGTGTAGGTGAAGAAGTTTTTGGTGCATTGCATCCAACTGCAGTGAGGGGCACTTATACTGACTATGCAATTCTCTCTGAAGAGGAAGTTACTTCAAAACCAACTTCACTTACCCATGTGGTATGTTTTCTACATTTTAACTAAGGACATAATTTAGGTCCTATTCGATACGTGCTTGTGGTGCTATACTCCAATGAGATCATGACATGTCTTACAAATGTTACACATATTATATTTTCATTCAATGAGTTATTACGCCACAAAGTTTTGTCCTTTAACTAGCTGCTCCTAAATTTATGGTCTTTGTTTTGAATATATTTTGGTTAGTTCAGTTTTTTTACTTTTATATAGGGTCTCGTTGATGATTACAATTATCTTAGCGAATAGTAATACAAAATTTTCTCAGCTGCTCTTATAATTTTAACTTCCTCTTGTTACATAATGTTTCATATTGCTTTTGTAGTTTACTGAATAAGTCCTCCCTGCCAAAGTGGAAGTTGTAATTTCAAGCTTTGTCATTGACAGAAATGAGAAATTAATTCTATTGAATTTGATAATTGGAGCTGTCTTAATTCTGTTTTGGTCCCGAATTTTATCCCTAACTTCATTTTTACCCTTTTTGGGCCAGCTGTCTTGTCTGTAAACTATTGATTTAATGAATCTGATGTCAGAATTAGTTAGAGCACACAGTATATGATGAATGGAACCCGAGTACCGACAATAAAAGTGTATTTTAGTTTAGTCACTGTAAAGGCTCTCACTCTCTCGGGGTTGGGTAGACTGGATGAATGAAATGCTCATTGATTAAAGAAGAACCAAGGGTTGATACATAAGTAGGAGTATGTGGACTACAAACTGTATAATAGTCTATCTGTGCACAGGTTAAGCAATAGTGAGGGATAACAGTAATTGAAGTTTCATTATGTATCTGTCATTATTTGGAAAATCATCACTATTTTAAGATCTGTAGCAAGAAGGCAACCTTTGAAAGTGTTCCCAAGCTGGGATTAATTATACTATACACAATACTTTGAACTACTCTATAGACTCATTTCACATTGGATCTATTCTTTATCTTTCTTCCCCCAATCAAATTAGGTGAGAGATCATTAGAATGAGATAAGCAACTTCTTATAGGTTGTTATGTTCACTGGAGGAAAATTACATGTCTCATGGAAATCTTTCTCAAATGTCCCTCAACTGCATATTGTTTGAAAGTGTGCTTATTTTCTTGCATACCTATTTATAGAAAGAAGGAATTTTGAATTCTGTAATATTATTCCTTGAATATTTGTGTACAACAGAGGTTACATTATATAGGCTAATAACATTAAATGCTAACCTAAAAATAAGAGCGTAAAATCTGTCCTAATAATGAAAAGAATAAAAAAGGAATTTGTACAAATAAAAAGAGAATATCGGAAGATATTCTTCCGATATATTATAGCACTCCCCCTCAAGCTGGTGAATGGATATCTATCATTCCCAACTTACAAGTAAGACCGGGAAACCGCTCTGTGGGAAGTCCCTTGGTGAAGACATCAGCTAATTGGAACTCTGAGGGAACGTACTCAGCAACTATAAGACCATTATCTAACTTCTCCTTGATAAAGTGTCTATCTATCTCTATGTGCTTCGTCTTATCATGCTGCACTGGGTTGTAAGCAATACTAATGGCTGACTTGTTGTCACAAAGCAATCTCATAGTAGCTTCATACTTTATTCTGAGATCATCAAGTATGATTCTCATCCATAGCGATTCACAAATTCCTTGAGCCATGGCTCGAAACTCTGCTTCGGCACTAGATCTTGCAACTACGTTTTGCTTCTTACTTCTCCAAGTCACCAAATTTCCTCCCAAAAACATGCAGTACCCTGAGGTGGATCGCATGTCTACAATTGACATGCATAATCTACATCTGTATAGGTTTCTATGGACAAACTTTCCCCCTTTTTGAATAATAATCCCTTTCCTGGACTTGTCTTCAAATACTGGAGGATTCTATTCACTGCTTGCATATGTCTCTCACGTGGATCATGCATAAATTGGCTAACCACATTGACAGCATAGGCTATGTCTGGTCTGGTATGGGATAAATATATGAGTTTTCCCATAAGTCTCTGATACTGGGTCTTTTCAATCCTTGGGCTCTCTTCATTGCTTCCTATCCTGTGATTCTGTTCAATAGGTGTCCCTGTGGTTTTGCAACCCAGTTTGCCTGTCTCTTTAAGGAGATCCAGGACATATTTCCTCTGAGAAATAAAAATGCCTTGTTTGGAGTAGGCAACCTCTATCCCAAGGAAGTACTTAAGCTTCCCTAAGTCCTTCATTTCGAACTGTGCAGCTAATTTTTCTCTTAGAACCTGTTTCTTAACCTCATCATCACCCGCAATGATCATGTCATCAACATAGACCAGAAGGAGAGTAAGCTTGCCTTCGTGGGAATGTTTTATAAAGAGCGTATGATCTCCTTGGCTCTGTCTATAACCTATGGACACCATAGCATTGGTGAACCTCTCGAACCAAGCACGAGGAGACTATTTGAGTCCATCTAAGGCCTTTCGTAACTTGCACACCATATTCCCTCCACCAGTAAGATCATATCCTGGTGGAATGTCCATATATACCTCCTCTTCCAAGTTCCCATGGAGAAATGCATTTTTAACATCAAATTGGTGCAAGTACCAACCGAAGTGTGCTGCCAAGGAAAGTATAATCTTGACTGTGTTCATCTTTGCTACTGGGGCAAACGTCTCCTCATAATCAATTCCATAAGTCTGAGTGTACCCTTTTGCAACCAGCCTTGCTTTATACCGGTCCAGAGTACCATCAGACCGATATTTCACTGTGTAAATCCATCTGCATCTAACTATCCTTTTGTCCTTCGGTTTCTCAACAATTTCCCAAGTCTCATTCGCGTTCAAAGCACTCATCTCTTCATGCATGGCTTGAACCTAGTTTCTATCCATTAAAGCTTCTTGTACTGAAGTGGGGACTCTGATAGAATCAATTGCTGAAATAAAGCTCTGATGCTGTACTGATAGGTTTTTTATGGACACAAACTGAGATATAGGGTACTTGGCACAAGTTCTTCTGGCTTTTCTCAAGGCTATTGGCAAGTCATCAGGGTTAGGTTCACAAGTATTATGTAAAGGACTGTTCAAAGGTTCAGAGTTAGGAATATTTACCTCCGGTTCAGGCGATTGAAGTTGCAGTTGGACCAGGTCAGGTTTTTTTCGTCGATAAGTCTTCTGGTATCGGTTTAAATTATTTTCCTCATTTATTGTAGGTGTCTCAGAGGTACCAGAAGATGATGCCACTTCCTTCATAAGAGGAGGAACAGATGACTCAATAGGTTCAGCCAATAGAGGAACAAAAGGTGACTCAAGAGACTCAGCTTCTTGACCACTCTCCCCCCGAAGCTGAGGACTGAGGTAAAAAGACTCGGATTCATGAAAAGTGACATCCATGGAGACATAGACATGACGACTTTGAGGATGATAACATTTGTATCCCTTTTTGTCTAGTGCGTACCCTATGAAGATGCATTTAACAGCCCTAGGATCCAGCTTACTACGGTGTTGACTATGAACATGAACAAATGCAACACAGCCAAAGACACGAAACGAGAGACTTCTCATTGTAGGAACGAAAGGGAAGAAAGATGTCATGAGTTGCACAGGGCTAAGACCATCCAAGATACGGGAGGGCAACATGTTCATCAAGTATGTGGCCGTTAAAACAGCTTTCCCCCAGTATGACTTAGGGACAGACATTTGGAAGAGCAGAGCTCGTGCAATCTCTAGAAGATGGCGATGCTTCCTTTCCGTAACCCCATTTTGTTGAGGGGTATCGACACAAGTCAACTCATGCAAAACACCACGTTCTTTGAAAAAAATTGAAAATTTTTGATTAACATACTCTTTCCCATTATCAGAACGTAGCTGTTTAATGGTTTTCCCGAACTGAGTTTGAATCATTCGGTAAAAGTTCAAGAATAATTGAAAAATTTCAAATTTATCTTTCATGAGAAATATCCATGTGACTTGAGTGCAGTCATCAATGAAGGAAACAAACCATTTTGCACCAGATAAATTCATAGTAGAGGAAGGTCCCCACACATCAGAATGAATAAGATCAAATGATGCAACACTTTTATTATTACTAGGAAGCAAAGTTGTACGATGGTGCTTTGCAAATTGTCAAACATCACAATGAAACGACTCAACTAACTCTTTCTTAAACAAAAGGGGAAATAACGACTTACGAATACTAAATGGAGGATGACCAAGACGTTTGTATTGAAGCCATATCTGAGAAGCAGCGGAATTTGAACTTGTCTGATGACAGGAAGTGGGCATCTTTTGTCTGGTACTACCATGAGTCCGATGTAGAACATATAACCCGCCCTGTTCCTTAGCAACCCTAATCGTCCTCCTCGTGGCAAGATCCTGAAACACACAATGAGAGGGAAAGAAGGTTACTGTACAGTTTAAGTCTCTAGTAAGCTTATGAATAGAAATAAGTTTATTGGACAATTTAGGGACATGTAGCACATTATGTAAGGGAAGGGAAGGTTGAAGTGAAAATGTACCACATCCTGAAACAGGGACATGGGATCCACTAGCAACGGTGATGTGATGCTTACCAGACAACTTAGAGTAAGTTGAAAAATATGAGGGGTGAGGGGTCATATGATCAGTAGCACCAGAGCCAATAATCCAGAGATCCTCAGATACAGTACGAGAAACATTAAAAGATAATGAACTTAAATTTTTACCCGTCATGACTAGAGAACAAGTGCCAGAAAGCTTACTTAAGAGTCCAAGAGAGTCCGCATACGATCCAGCTCGGCCTTACTAAATACTGGAATTGCCTCCCCAGATCGTGGTGTAGATACCTCTTCACCCTCACTAACCAAGTCTGATACTGTTTGATGAACCCGTCATTGGTGGGGGCCTTTAACAACCCCGAAACGACCAAGAACCTTGTCCTTGCCATGGAGTTTAAAACAAGTGTCCTTAGTGTGACTAGATTTCTGGCAATGAGTGCACCACCGTTCTTCACGATTAGCTTTGGTGGAAGGCTTCCAGGAGGAGGAGGAGGAACCGGGCTTTCCAGATGATAACCCATGTGTAGGACCCTTGCTAGTAGCCAAAGCGGAACCATCACTGGAATTACCATTATCAGTATTTAACATCACTGCTCGACGACTCTTTTCCCCCCGAACAGTGTGAAAAACTTCAGAGAGAGGATTATACTCCGAGTTCAACCCGGAGAGAAATTTGAACCTGAATAGGATCATACTCAGAGTTCAACCCAGAGAGAAATTTAAAGACTCGTCCACGCTCAATAAACTTTTGTAAAGTAGTGGAATCTTCGGTGCACTACATTTTTAAACTCTGATTCTGGTCCAGCTCAATCCATAAACCATTGAGACTCCCATAATAATCAGTCACGGTAAGTATTCCTTGCTTGGTATTGAAAATAGTATTTTCTAATCCATAACATTCAGAAATATTCTGTTTCATAGAATAAGTTTGCACCAAGTATCCCAAATTTCACGTGCAGAACTAAAAAACATACAGTTCTTACTGATATCCGGAGTCATTGAGTTCCAAAGCCAAGTCATGATTAGAGAATCTTCATTATCTCACACTCCAAATTGCAGGTCATCTTTCTTTGGAGCATCCCCCACAATATGTGTTAACTTCCTATGACCTTTGAGAGTAGTGCGAATAACCTGAGCCCATTGAAGATAGTTCTTGCCATTGAGGTGATAGGAAGAGTGCAAAACAGGAAGATCATTCGGATTGAGAGCCGGAATGGCCGTTGGAGGAGCTATAGTGATGATGGAGGACTGGGTAGTCTCTGTTTCTGACATTCTGGAAGGACCCACGACATCAGAAAGGACCGAAGGGAAAAGTCGAGCAGAACGATGGAAGCGGAGGCGGAAACGGCGGCCGGACGCGCTGTCACGCGTGAGTGGAGCGACGGCGTGTGGGTCTCACTTGCGGAGAGCTTGGAGGCGCGTGACAGCGGTTCTGGGACTGATTTTTCGGTGGCTGGACGGCGAGAAGACGACGATCTGACCCTGGGTGGCGGTGTGGTGATCGGCCGCGGCGGCGGGTGGCAGGCTGTTGATTCTATGATTTCGGGTTTGAAAAAACGCTGCAATAAGGCTGCAAGGCCAAGGAGACAACAATAAGGCTGCTCGGAAAAAAAGGAAACCTAGGAACCCTCTAGGCTGCTAATACCATATAGAAAGAAGGAATTCTGTAATATTATTCCTTGAATATTTGTGTACAACAGAAGTTACATTATATAGGCTAATAACATTAAATGCTAACCTAAAAATAAGAGCGTAAAATCTGTCCTAATAATGAAAAAAATAAAACAGGAATTTGTACAAATAAAAAGAGAATATCGGAAGATATTCTTCCGATATATTACAACACTATTTGACTGTCCATAGTGTGCGATGTAACAATAATGTTTGGCTGGGTATGTCCAATTCATTGGTATTACCATCACTCTCATAAGTACATGTTAAAATACTACAAGTGCTTTCTACATTTAACAAATGATCACCATTTTTTCTCCCTTATTTACTTTGATCCCTTGAAGGCATGCCTTTTTTTTTTCTTTATTTTTATTATTATCTTGTAGGAAGCAAGTGCTATTCCTTTTGCTTCACTGACAGCTTGGCGTGCTCTAAAAAGTACTGCCGGAATAAGTGAGGGGTATGTTTATATTGGTAGATTATGATTTTCATTATATAATTAATTTTTATCTCATATATCATTTTCTGTATATTTGCATTTTTTTTTTGAATCACCCACTGAATATTCAGCATGCTGAAAATTCTTTTGTTTCTCTCACTTATATCCTTTAGTTTATCTCAACAGACAAAGGATATTAATAGTGGGTGGTGGAGGAGCAGTAGGGTTTGCTGCAATTCAGCTCGCAGTTGCTGCTGGTTGCCATGTCGCAACTACTTGTGGAAGTCAAAGCATTGACCGACTGTTAGCAGCTGGTGCTGAGCAGGCCGTTGATTATGTTGCTGAGGTGGTGATGAATCTTTTTTTGTATCATATTTCCAGCCATTAGTTTAGATATTTCAATTATGAAAGACAACGCTATTCTCTTTTGTTGTTTTGAAATCAAATTTGATGAAAGGGAAAATGAACAAAAATTAGCATACTGGTTTATAGAATACAGAAAATTAAGACACAAGATCGGAAAACTTAGCATACTGGTTTATTAAAAGAGGCCATAGCTGGCCTTTGATGAATGTGGCAAATGACTGACTGTTACTGTTGGAAAGAAAATTGTAGTAAGTGGGAAAATAATGAAAATAACTATGGGGAAAAGTGAGGAGTGAGGACATGAGAGAGACAAAAGGTTGATTTATTTTGTTTTAATTGTTTAATTGCATTTATAAAACAATAACAACAAAGCCCTTATTATCCTAATTGACTCTCAAATACTACTAAATCCATAAGGGAAACTTGTACAATATGAACCAACAAGGCCTAATGAACTTAAACCCCAACCTCAAATACAGTCCAAGACCAAGATATACAAAAATTTGTGGAAGGGACCACAACAACAATAACAACAAAAGCCTTTTCCTACTTGGTAGAGTTGGTTACATGGATCAAATGTCTCTCATAAACCAAGTCTTCAGGAAGGCCATTTAGATTTAAGTCCTTTTTAATGGTTGCATTGCACCTAGAGGATTGAGAATATAAAATTAATTAAAGTAACAACTTACTAAAGCTCAACCTTATATTGTAGTCATCCATAAGTACATGGAATAATTCAATCAGCCCCAAAATAAAAAATAAACCTAAATACTAGGATAATTTGATCTTTGAGCTTATGATTTCTTGATGCTAGTGCATCTTGCATAAGACTTGCTATGTCTCTAACTTCATTCTTGATTGACAGGATGTTGAGGTGGCTATAAAGGGGAGGTTTGATGCTGTTTTGGACACTATTGGTGTGCCAGAGACAGAACGGATGGGCATTGATTTTCTGAAGCGAGGTGGACACTACATGACACTTCAGGTAGGAGATAAAGGGTTGTCGCCTTTTTCATTCTTAATGTACTTGCAGCTGTCCTCTTGGCTCATCGCCAGATTGACCTTTTAGATGTTTCCATTTGAAAGCTACTTATGTGCTTCAATCTTTCTTTTTCCTTTCCTTGAAGGGTGAGGCAGCATCATTGGCTGATAGGTATGGACTGACTATTGGGCTTCCTGCAGCTACAGCTGTTTTATTGAAAAGACAGATTCAATACCGTTACTCTCATGGAATAGGTAGAAATTGCCTGTCTGTCATATGTTACTTGTTTGCTATGTAAATAAGTAGCATGGGAATTTCATCTTGCCTCTACCTCATCTTGGGAAAAGAAGTTTTGAAGTAGAAATTTAAAGCATTGAGAAAATCTGGAGATGAACCAACTGAATGAAAGAAATATGAATTCTGCAAATGGCTTATGCTTTAATTTCTTTGTACTTGTTAGAATATATTTAGAATATCTTTAAAATATCGTAGTTGGTTTTTCAAATATATATTGTAGAATCAATTAGTCATTCAATTTAGGAAGCAATATTTGGAATTATTTCCTGTTCTTTTGATATTTTCTGATTTGTTTCCTTATTTGATTAGGTTTAGGTGTCTAGTATTAATATAAATAGGACTATTGAGTTAGTATTTTGTATCACATTATTCCTATCAATGCTAGTCTCACTTTACAGTTGTCTCTTTGTTTTCCTTATTTCTTAAACCTAATCCTCCAACATGGTATCCACCTGAGTAGAGTTTCTCCTTTTCGCTACAAAGGGTTTAAAATTTGTTAAGATCTTTATTCACCACCTTCAAAACCATATCTAGTTTTTTGTTTTCCTCATCTTTGTCTCCTCCCAATCTCCCTTTTTTTCATAAGTTTTCTTGTGTTCTCTTCAAACCTCGAGTTATTGATAAAGCTCCTCCTCCATTATGTGCTTCTCCCGCAGTCACCATCGTTCAAAACCCGATCAGTTCCATTCATTCCAGCCTGAAAGATTGGCCTTGTTACATGCTGAAAGGTTGGCTTCATTTCAGCCTTGATTTTACGTAATTTGGGTATGTCCCAAATGCAATTTGGTTCCCAAATGCAGTTTGGCCCCTCTTTGTGCACCCTTACAACAATACCTCTATGTTGTGCTTCTCCAAGATTTTGGAGTTGTCTTTTTAGATTATTTTTAGTTTATTTTATTTTTTGTGCAGTATTATAACAAGCTAGCTTAAGCTTGAGGGGGTGTTAGAATATATTTAGAATATGTTTAAACTATCTTACTAGATTTTTCAAATATATTGTGGAATCAATTAGTCATCAAATTGAGGATGCAATCTTTAGAGTTACTTTCGAGTCTCGTAATATTTCCTGATTTGTTTTCGTATTTAATTAGGCTTAGAAGTTTAATATTAATATAAACAAGCCTTTTTTTTTGGTTCCTAGAGTATCCTCCCGCCTGATAGGTGAGAGTGAGAGACTAATCTCCCAAGGTATGGTCAGACGCCTAAGCGAGGACCTCTCCCAATGGTGTTATTTTATTCCTATCATTGTTATTCTCACTTTACAGACATCTTTCTATTTTCCTTATTTCCTAACCCTAACCTAATTCTTCAACAATACTCAATGGCTCTTTTGTTCCTTTGAGGCAAAAGCCTGCACTAGACTAACTGCAATAACCTTCAATGCTGGACAAGATAATTACATGTTGGTGTAGAACTAAACTTTCAGATAAGAAATGAAGATCATTAATTGATTAGACATAACCCAGCTAATACAATGCAGTTGAGTGACTTGATCTTGAAGGAGATGACCATCTAAACTTGAATGAACAGATTACCAATGAGTATTTTGCCATACAAGTAGACATTGGCATCCTTATGGAAGGGTTTTCTTATGCCGGAAATCAAAATGTTGAAAGTAGATTTAGACTTTTGCTGGCATGCTAAAACTTTGCATAATGTGTTTTCCTTCGTAAACTAGTAAACTGTATCATACAACTTAAGATTCTTACAATGATGATTACAAGCATAACCTGATTAAGCCCATGGAATTCTTTTTGCTTCAAGGGCGCCTTTAAAGATTTCAAATGTTCATCTATGTGCATATATTTTTGTAGGTAAGAAATAGGGATCTATGAGAAGATTATTAATGTTGGAAACTATGTAAATAGTCTCTAGATTCATTGTATGGCCAACTAAATCATAACCAAATCATATAATTACGGTAATTAGGATATTTGTGATCTTTGTATTTATTACAATAACTTTATAACTTTATAATTCAACCTCCGTTATGTTATTCAAACACAGATTTCATCATGTTTCGCTTTTTTCTCTCCTTACTCTTAACTTGATATCAACAGCCTAACAAGAGACAACCCTAAATCATGTCTGGCTGTTGGACCCATTGTCCACCAATGAATTTTTCTCTCCAGCCAACTGTCTTTTAACTTTGTTTTTTGGGTCTCCCTCTCTTGTGTCCTCTTTCTTTCAGCCTCCATCTCCTACACTGTTGCTCGTTGCTGCCCAACCACTGTTCGACGACCTTTTTAGCCAATGATCCCACTATTGGCCTCGTCTCCTCCTAATTAGTCATCTGCTGAAGTTTTAGGCCGATTTTGATGAGCCATGTGCTTAGACACGCCACTTCTCTGATCTATCCCTCGCCCCATGTGCTGTCTTTCTCTAATGTCCCAACTGCTTTCTGGATTGAAGGGTGTCCCCACAAACCAACACGGGTCTTTTTAGCGTGCTTTGTCCTCACTCACACGCTTTTTAGGAAAACTTCCCAGAAGGTCAACCATCCCAAAATTGCTTCAAGTCAAGCACGCTTAACCTTGGAGTTCCTAAGTGATGGGCTACCGAAAAGAAGATGCGTCTTGTTGGTATAGGTAGTACCAAATCAATTCCTTTAAGCTTTCCTCAACTGTACAATCCCATACCTGTACAGTCTCGAAATCCCTCAACTTTGCAGTCCCATACTTGCACAGTCTCAGGATCTCTCTCGTTCTGGTATGAAATCGGTTCGGTCATGTATCCCTCCACCTAGAAGTCTGCCTGGAGCCGATCCTTGTCCGTGCTTCCTCTTTTGCACCGGCGATCACTCCCCACCCTTGTAAGTCCCGGGTGTTACATGCTCATCAGCTTATGCTTGGTTCGTCCCAGAATCACACCATACAGGGAGCGGTGCCGCTCTGATACCATTTGTAATGTCCCAACTGCTTTCCGGATTGAAGAGTGTCTCCACAAACCAACACGAGTCTTTTCAGCATGCTTTGTCCTCACTCACACGGTTCCTAGTAAAACTTCCCAGGAGGTCATCCATCCCAAAATTGCTCCAAGCAGTGTTATCGATGGCGGATGGCGGCCGGCCAAAAATCCCCCATACAATATGGCAGATGGAGATGCGGTCATATGGCGGGCAAAATAAAAATATTTTATATATATAACAAAAAAACTGCAAAAATAAATATAAAATCCAAAACACTAACAACATATGTCAAGAACCATAAACTCAATTGATAGAAAATATCATATAAGTCTCATATTATAGGCAGCCTTTTATTTACATACACTTCATAATTAATTACATGTTATGTTTACAAAGAGAAATAAATGCAAGTACAACTTCCTAAACTCCCTCAGTACATACACTTCATAATTAATTACATGTTATGTTTACAAGGAAAAATAAATGCAAGTACAACTTTCTAAACTCCCTAAGTACATGAATCTAAACATACATGAACCTAAAACTTAAAGTGCTCCTATTTTCAATGGAAAACATACATGAATCTTATTGTTTCCAACCTTCAGAAAAATGTATTATTAGAATATTATTATTATACTGGAAACTGAAAAAACAGAGTAACTAAATTGCTTGCGAGCAGGCTGTTAGTCGAATAGACGGTGGTCGTCGGACGGTGGTCGGAGAAGAAAGAAAGAAAGGAGAGAAGAGAAGGTCTGGGGTTTCGTTAGGGTTTTACCCATTTTGGGCCGAAAATCCGGGTTAAGAAGCACGACCCAGACCTCTATTTCATGATTTTTTGTAAAATTTTCCGCCATGCCCGCCGCATCCGCCATGCCCTCCACCCGCCATGCGGCTGCCACAGACCGTCATGCGAAATCCTCATCGCTAACGCCACAGCATGGCGGTTCCTTCGAAACCCACCATCGCCTTCTACCATGGCACCGCCATGGCCACTTTTCGATAACACTGGCTCCAAGTCAAGCACGCTTAACCTTGGAGTTTCTAAGTGATGGGCTATCGAAAAGTAGATGTATCTTGTTGGTATAGGTAGTACCAAATCAATTCTTTTAAGTCTTCCTCAACTGTACAGTTCCATATCTGTACAGTCTCAGAATCCCTCAACTTTGCAGTCTCATACCTACACAGTCTCAGGATCTCTCTCGTTCTGGTGTGAAATCGGTTCGTTCATGTATCCCTCTTCCTAGAAGCCTGCCTGGAGTCGCTCCTTGTCCATGCTTCCTCTTTTGCACCGGCGATCACTCCCCGCCCTCATCGGTCCTGGGTGTTACACTTTCCATCTGCTTATGGCGGTGCATCAATGACTTCTCCGATTGCCGTTTTTTGTGCAATATTTTCCCTCCTTTCCTTTGCCCAAATTGACCTCACTTCCTTCAATCGTTTTTGCGTTGACTCGTACACTTCGCAAAGCATTTCAGGTACCTGTGGTTTCGTTATTTACCCTTTATCTTTTGACCCATGGTTGGTTTTGGCTCCTCATATGGCTTTAAAGGCACTTTGAAGGTTGAGCCCCCTTCCCCTGTTTTCACCAATTATGTCAGTGCCCCTTTCTCCATTAATGTGGATTGAAGCAACTATGATACCTGGGCTTCATATGTCAAACTATGGCTCAATGGGAAGACTATGTCGACTACCTCACTACAAAGATTGGTACTATGCTTGAGATCGGATGTTCTCGTTAGGCCAAGAGATCAAGTCAATCATTCACTTATCATGGGTTGAGACAAGTTATGATTGATTAGATATATGCCTTTCAGAGCAGTGGTACTTGGGAACTTGTTCCTCTTCCCCCCAAGAAGTTTGTTGTAAGTTGTCAATGGATATATACAGCTAAGGTCGGCCTTGATGGTTAAAGGGTATATCCAAATTTTTGGCTTTGATTATGGAGACATTTTCTCACCGGTGGCAAAGATGGTTTATGTTTGCCTTTTTCAGTCTATGGCTGCTATTTGCCACTAGCCCTTTCATTAGTCGGACATCAAGAATGCTTTCCTCCATGGTGATCTCATCGAAGAAGTTTATATGGTGCAACGCCCAGGTTGTTACTTAGGGGGAATCTTCTCAATTGGTTTCTCGTCTTCACAAATCTCTGTAAGACACTGAATGAGTCCACTCTGTCTTCTATCACCTTTTGGCTCAAGGGTGTGTTAATTTGATTGTGTATGTCAACGACATTATTATCACTGATAGTGATCACCATGGCATAATTTAGGTAAAAAAACATCAATGTCATCTCCCAAGGATGGTATAATAATTTTACATAGGAAGTATGCCATGGACATTTTTTGAGGAAACAGGTTTGTTGAGGAAACAGGTTTGTTGAATGCAAAGCCTGTTTGACACTCCTATGGACCCAAATGCTAAACTTCCACTAGATCACAGGAGCCACTTTCGGATCTAGGAAGATACAAAAGATTAGTTGGGAAACTGAATTACCTCACATTTACCTGTTCAGACATCTCCTTTGCAGTCAGTTTGGTAAGTCAATTTCGCAGTTCACCTTGTGAAAGACATTGGGATGGAGTGATTTGTATCGTAAAGCATATTAAAGGACCTCGTAGGTTCCCCTACTGATAGATAATCCACTTCTAGGTATTGTTTATTCATCGAATATGATATCCTGGAAGAGTAAGAAATAAATGTGGTCGCAAGATCAAATGCCGAAGTAGAATATCGAGTCATGGCCTTAGCCACTTAGAACTCATTTGGTTAAAACAAGTACTTAAAGAGTTCTGATTTGGGGAGATTATGCAAATGACGCTTATTTGTGGTAATCAATTTACATTGCATATCACTTCTAATCTAGTGTTTCATGGAAGGATCAAACACATTGCAATAGATTCTCACTTTACTAGAGAGAAGATCCTACTTGGAGACATCACCACTAGCTTTGTTAATTCAAATGATCAACTAGTGGATGTCTTTAATCAAGTGTTGGAGAGGTTCTCATATAAGCTATATTTGTAACAAGAGGTTTGGTGCATATGACCTATATGCTCTAGTTTGAGGGGGAGTGTTGGAAACTATGTAAATAGAGTCTAGATTCATTGTAAATCGTAACCAAATAATGTAATTATGTTAACTAGAATATTTGTGATCTTTTTATTTATTACAATAACTCATAATTCAACCTCTGCTCTGTAATTCACTCGGATTTCATCATTTGTCTCTTTTTTCTCTCTTTCTCTTTACATCAAATATTGACTTGTGACAATGTCACATTGATATCAAGCTTTCTACTGGCTTGTTATGAAAAATGAAGCAGCACTGCAAATATTCAAAAATCAAAATATCTCCCACAAGCCCACCCTTTTCTTGTAGAGAAAGAAAAAAGACAATTGTTTAGTGATTTAGCAGTTGCCTACTCTATCTTTCTCAACTATGATTTCTGTGCATGATACTGGCTGTTGATTATAAGAACAATTTTGTATATCGGTTCCTCCAAAAGTTAGAAACCGAGAGTGGTGTTTATTTCCTTGTTGTTTTACGTTTACCGATGTTGACAAATGGCATGTGAAGCTTTTGTTTAAAATGTTAAACCGATTCCCCGCTTTCCTTGATACAGAATACTCATGGACATTTATGAGGGCTGACTTAGAAGGTTTAATTGAGATTCGAAAGCTGTGTGAAGCTGGGAAGATGAAGATACCTGTGGATAAAACATTCCCCATAACGCAAGTAAGAGAGGCTCATGAGGCAAAAGACAATAAGGTCATTCCAGGTAAAGTTGTGCTGGAACTTGATTGACGTCCTCAAGCTCAGGAGTTGCTTAAACTATATTTTTTTTTTGTTGGGGGGTTGGGGTTCCTCTGTCCAATGGATTGTTCCAAATTTAATTTTGAAATGGAAAGTGCTTTTTTTGGCTTTTCACTGTATGATAGAAAGTGGAACTTTTTGTAAATTTTGATTCATAATATGCGATCATAAAAATCTGTAAATTGGTTTATTGAAAAGTTGTGTGTGAGACTCACTTTTACAACTGTTCTTATCGTAGCCGTGTCCACTTGTGAAAGGTGCTGCTATGACATTATACCTCTATAACTCCCATGTGTCAATTGCACTCATCTTCATTAGCCAACCCATGTTTTCTTGATTTGTGACATTGAAAGAGAACGCTGCTGAATTATTAGCATAAATCTTGCAATTTGTATTCACCTTTAGTGCTAGAAGTAGAGAGGTAGGCATAATTTGTTATTGAAATGGCCACGTCTTATGATCATTATTAGGCAGCATTTGTCTATTTTTCATTATATGAAATGCTAGGAACAACCCTTGTGTCATGCTTTCTAGATTACTTGTGAAATTCGTGATTCATATACGTTAACAAAGAAGCGACTAATTCAAAACTTGTAAGCTCATCTGAATATATAACCATGCAATTATATATGGTCTGGTGGGGCATAATCTAACATGGGCTGTATAGACACATTTTGACAAGCCTTGGCAGTGGTCACCAAACCAGCTAGGAGGGAAGAATGGACCACCTGATTATTTGTACTTTTGTAGCATGCAAATTGGGGTTGCCCTTTTTTTTCCTTGTATTATATTCCACTAATGAACATTGTAAACTGAATAATTATCATCTTTTTGAAAATATAAAGGTACCTTAAAAAGCCTCATTGGCCCACCTTTAGGGTTGGCTTTACCTCAAAATCCGGCCTCATTCAGATAAGCCCAAAATGGCAGGCAAAGTTCTACTATGATATTAAAATAAAAATATTGTTACACGGTCTGCTTTTCGTAGACGTTATTTCCATAATGCACTTTTAGTATATTTTTTCTGAAGCCTTTTAGTATGGTGCCCTTAGGTAAGGGGTTGATCGGTAGTCGTGACTTTACCCAGTATAGCGAGTAGACTTGGGCTTTTAAAGAAAAGTAACTGGTCAATTGTACTAGGTTGTAAATACTAATATTTTTTTCGAGAATGTTAATTAGTGTCCTAAGGGCACTCGTTAAGGAAACAAAAAAATAAGTTTTTCATTGAAATTTGATGTATGTAATATTTGAAGAGGAGATATATTTAATTTTTCAATGTAAAGTTATTTTTTTTGGTTTCGTTAAAAAATGTCCTTAGTACACTCCACAACATGACCCATATTTTTTAAGCTTCAAAGTTCAAAGGATTGGTCAAACGACTTGGACCACTTTTATTATTGATGCATACTCACTCAAAACAAAGTTTCTCTTGTAACCCCTTCCAAAAGAGGAAGAAGTAAGAACTAGTGACCTACTTTCTTCCATGCAACAACACTTCGCGTGTATAGATTGTTTATATCCTGCAAAGTGCAAACCATACAGGGCCACATCTGTAGAGGACGTCGATCAAGGCTTTTTCGGACCTCCACATAAGACGAAGCGAAGCCAAAATAGAGGATGATGAAGAAAAGTAGTAGTGGCGGGTGGGATGAACAACAAAGGAAGTTAAAAATGCAGAGGATTTGGGCGACGAAAAAGTGGTTTATTGAACCAGCAATTGTGACCCACGAAAGTAGGATAGAACGAAGGAGAAACAGAGGTTGCTTGTGAGAGGCATTGGCCGGTAGTGTTCAGTGGGATTTAGGCTTGGTAGAAACTAGAAAGCTCCTTATGATGGTATTTCATAGGGACTATAGCACAAATATTGAAAGTAATGGCAGGATTTTAGCATAAATAAAAAAACTGCAGTTTAAACAAAAGGGAAGACCCTTCTTCCAGTTTCCTGATAGTAATTATTAGCCGTTGATTAAACTTTCATAACTAAACAACGGTCACGATTTCAAGATCCAAATCTACACCCGTTTTCAAGGGACCATACTAAAATTTGTCGTTTTTTCTAGTTCTGGTGTAAATGTTTGGTCAAACACCTGCTTTTTAAGTAACCTTGACCCACTTATTATTTTGGTTATCATTCAGCTTTGGAGTTAGGATCATAGGATGTGTTGTTGCGTGATTCTCTCTTTCTCTGACTAAGCTTTTATGAACCTAGACCACACCCCCTCTAACCTATTCAAGTTAAATGCTTTTTCATGTGAGTTGAGTTGGATTGAGTTGAAATGTTTAGTAGGTGTTTAGCAAGGGACATTTTCTGCGGTTTTACAAAATGTATTACAAATCCGGTATCATGGATTTTGAATGATACAAAAATATATCGTTTTGATGAATCAAAATTCATGATACAAGATTGAGATATACTTTGTAAGATAGCATATGTTTGTCCCATTTAGCAGTGTGAATATGTGTGTGATCACTGTAATTTAATTATAGTAAAGATTCTTTCTATTTCTCAAAAGAAATGGAGGGCTCCATTACTATAATTTTGGGTGTATAAAACATATAAAAATATAATAAATGTCACCATTTTAAAAATAAATATTTTTATACATCCAAAATTATAATAATAAAACTCTCCATTTTCTTTGAAAAAATGGAAAAGATCGTACTCTATTTTATATGCATTACGTGGCAGGCAAATATCATTGAATTAGCTATGTGATACGTACCGCACCTTATTTTCGCAAAGGCAATCTTTTTCTCTGCCACGCGCCACATGTGCGCAGATTTCTATGATATGCGTGGGGAGCATAGTATACGGCACAGTTCTATTCAAAACGGGTCCCTATGCATGTTTCATGATCTTATTTCTACTCTCCTTTTCATGCGCGTGCGTGTTCACTTCTCAGTTCTCATGCCCTTACTATAGTTTTTTAAGATGCTGAATGGTACGAAAATTCAATTCGTCTGTTGATTGGATTCTTTTTCTTTTGTTGGAATCTAAATAAAAACGAGATTCGAAACATTTTTTTTCAGAAGGTAAATGAGAAAAGCTTTTAATTAACTAACGTGATTTTGAATCATAATTTTATGATACGGGATCTAAACTTGTAAACATTCTATTTTTTTAGACCTGATATAAAGGAAGAGTAATAGTAGCATATTTTTTAAGAGTCTCTTTCCAACACATTCTCTTCATATGAATTTTAATTAATAAAAAAAAATATATTAAAAAAAAGTGTTAAAAAAATATATTATTAACATTTCTCTTTAATTTTTTTTTTATTTTATAAACATTGCTTGACTCTTTTTTTTTTCTTATCCTTCTTCCACTATCAGATATTACTTCCTTATCGTTTTTTAGTTGTTAGGTCCATATCATGAACAACAAATTATACCAATCAAAATATAGTGGTGTCGAAATTATCTTGTTTGATGAATATTCTCCTAATAGTTAGTTATACATTGTTTAAAATTATTTATGTAGAGAGAAATTTTAGTATCCAGAAACAAATAAAAAACCTATCAATCATTAAAGACTAGCATAGACAATAACATGAAACAATCTTTTTTTATTAAAATAACTCCAAATGCTAACCAGTATTTTAAGTATATTGATTAAGGAATCAAAAATAAAAATTTTATATTAAAAATGATATATTTAATATATTGAATATTCAAAAATTATATTTTTCAATAAAATTATTCTATCTTTAAATTTCTTAAATAAAGTCTTTAGAACACTTGTTAACAAGATCTTAAAACAAATATAGTATGGCGCGTGGAGTAAAATTAGTGTTAATGTATCATATGATTAGGGAGCAACTACTATGAATGGTGATGATTGGAGGAGAAGCAAAGAGTGCGGTCACGTGCAGTGCACCTTCGGGTTCCTTCCACATTTCGACCCTATCCTATTCCTGTTCTATATTTATCCACCCCTTACTAAATCATGTGATATCTTTTCAAACTACCCTTTCCATTAGTAAAGGTGTGAATTGGTCCTTAATAAAAAAATTATAGTAATATTTTGGTCCTTACAAAATGAAAAATATTAATTTAATATTCAAGAATGTAAAATGCAGGTCAAATTGATCCTTATTAGGATAATTTTTAGGGACATTTTAGTCCCTATCAGGAATTATTTTAACCTGCATTTTACATTCTTATTCGAATTAGTATTTTCCATTTCTCAGGATCAAGATGTCACCGTGGATTTTTATCGAAGACCAATTTGGGTTTTTACTCTTTATAATTTGAGCAATGCTACTAACATATTTTTTTATTATACTTCCTTTAACACGAGTAAATATTCTCTCCATTTCTCAAAAGAAATAGAGGGCTTCATTACTATAGTTTTGGGTGTATAAAGCATATAAAAGCTTAATAAATATCATTCATTACAAAAATAAATGTCTTTATACATCCTAAACTATAGTAATGGAATCCTTCATTCTTTTGAGAAATGTCATCCATTAAATGAGAAATGGAGAGGATCTTTACTCTTTTAACACACTTTGTTCCCGTTTGTTTTAGACTCCCCACCATAGAATCACGTTTCAAAATCACATTGGTTAAAAGCTCATCTAATATAACTTTTAAAAAGAGTGTCTCGAGACGTGTTTTTCTCACTTTTGCGGTGAGAATAATCTCAACCAAACAAACTCTCTATATTATTGGATGAATTTCATGTGGAACTCACTTAATAGAGAGTAGATCCATGTGATTTAGTGGATCCCACGTGAAAATCATTCAATAAAAGAATGTGTTGAAGAGAGTGTATTAAAGAGTGTGGCTAACATTTCTCTTTCTACTTTAGTTCATAACGGCCACTCGATGATTTTTTTAATTTTGAATTATATTTAACACTTTTTATCCCTATTTTAGATGATCATTTTATAATCTAATAATCATAAATAAATATGTTTTTATTGACACATTTAAAATAACAGAAATGTTAATAAATTAATCATTTTTATTATCATATTAAAATGGAATTGTTAACTGTATTTATATACAATATACTTTTAAAAAATAGTTACTCACCACTTTTCTTATAGAACTAATTCGGTACACTGTCAGTGTAAAGTTTTTTACATTGTCAAGCAATCAAAAATAATAGTATGGGTGACTTTTAAGATAGTTAGGATAAAAGTGAAATATTTTCAATAATATGGCAAGTTATGATTGGTTGTATTCCGACTAGGCAGAACAATAGTGTTATAATGGACTCTCAGTGTCTCAATCTCTATGTCTAAGTCTTTAAGTCTCTTCTCTTTTTTCGTCCAACCCCCCTCCCTTAGTGTTGCCTTTCTCTTATAGCTCTCAGTGAGGCATGAGGGATGTGATTCTGTTACGTAGGCGGGTCTCATGCCTAGGCGTTAGCACATTATGCTGGCGAGACACTTTTCATCCTTTATCACACCCTGCGAGCTGTCCTACGTGGCCTTCTAGAAGGTCCCTCCTCCCTTCGGCTCTTAAATGTGACTTTTTCCACAAACCCAACTGCTCGGGCACCTTCTAGTTGACATGGAGTCGTCAACTTGGGCAGGTGATTACCGACCTCTACCCAGCTTACTCGTGGATTAGGCCTTCCTTCCTTTGGGCCTAGCCTTTGGATGGGCTTCCTTAGGGCTGGACAACAGTCGGATTTGGTTGGATTCGGGGTCCAAATGGCCAAATCCGAACCAAACCAAAGAGGGAAAAGCCTAACCCATTTCCACCCGTTCAAGCCATTGGATTAGGCAGGTGGCGGGTCAACGATCGGATTCACGCGGTTTTGAATCCAACAAGCCAAAAGAAAACACAAACAAACCAGAAGAAAGAGATCAACAAAAACTTTGGATCCAATGAAGAAAGATCAGAAACAAATCAAAAACAAAGAGAACAAAAACGATTAAACAAACCATAAACAAAAATATCTGTGAGAACCAAATCTGAGAACCATAAACAAAAAAAAACAAATTTCAGCCTCCAATTGTTTGAGAACCAGATCTGGCGCATCAGCTTCCTCAAAGGTTGTAACCATGGCAGATTTACGAACCAACTTCCTCGAAGGCCGTAACCATGGCAGATCTGTGAGTGAGCTTCCTCCAAGGCTCGAACCATGGCAGATCTGTGAGAAAGCTTCCTTCAAGCCTCGAACAAATGGCAAATCTGCGTTGTGGTTGATGGCAGTGGAACGTGGTTGATGGCGGTTGAACATGGTGCGTTGTGAAGGAGACGCATAAAAGTGGAACGCGGTGCGATGCTTGACGCCGTGGAAAGGAGACGCAAGGCTAGGGGAGGGAGAGGGAGAGACAGCGGCGACTTGGGGAGGGAGAAGGAGAGATGGCAGCTATGAGAGGGAGAATGGGAGAGTGAGACGAAATAGGGTTAGGGTAAATGAAATGGGAATATGAAATTATGAATAATGAAATCAAAAATTAAATATGGAACGGGCCGGTCGGGCTCGGGTACCGACGAAATTTTTTATACACCCGAACCCGCCCGATTTTAACCGCGTAAAACTGAACTAGAGAACCGACGACCTGCGGACCCGAATTGACCCGCCCGTTCAGCTGAATCTTCTCGAGGGTTGCGTGGGTGCGGGCCAGGTCGGATGAATTTGTCCAGCCCTAGGTTTCCTACCAAATATGGTAGGAACAGGTTGACAGTATAAAGAATCTTTACACTGATCGTACATATCAATTAAATGCTTTCATATATAGGAAAATAAAAATAGAAGTGTATAATAAACTAAATAGTAGACACAATAAAAAATATAAAAAAATAAGTTTTCATAGAATGATGTAGAGATCAATGTATTGAGAAATATGTTTTTTTATTTTTTAATAAAATTTCACTTTTTTAAATTTCTTAACCATTCATTGATTAGGAAGAGATCCTTGTTATATTTTGAGTGTGTTTGGATAAACAGCTTAATTAAGAGTTTATTCAATAAGCTTCTTTTCAACTAAGCTAAAAACAACTTATTTTTATAAACTTCTTTGACAAATTTATGAAAATAAACTAAAAAAAATTTATAAAAAATCCATAAGCTATTTTTTAATTCCATAAACTATTCTCATAAACTTTATATAAACTCTTCCAATTACATCCTTAATTAACACTCAATAGTGAAAAAATTTACCAGAGGCCCGAGGGAAGAAAAGTTAAGAAAACAACAAAGAATGATAAAAGCGTCTTGTGAAGGTGGTATTAATCTGATATTCCCAAGACCAAAAACTACTCTATCATTTCTCTGCATCCTCCTTCTATGATCTGCCCACGTTCCTGCATATATTATTCTCAGTCACATAGTACTGCATGTAGCGATTAGAATAAATCAAATCTTTTGAAGATCACATCACTAATTAAATAGGATCATATATACTCGTATATGTTCATCTTGGTGCTCTCCTTGATTCCAACCATTTCTCATGAGGCCATTTGCAAACTGCATAATGTATTCTTTAGAACTTGAATTGCGTCCTTCATTATTGTAGAATGCATTTGAAGTGTCATTGCAAACTGACTTTTGCAATCCCAAATGTAAAGTCAAATATAATCGTAAAAGTTGACGAATGAAGAAAGAAAATTGATGAAATGCATAGAAATTAAATTGTGAGATTTTTTTTTTTTATGTTATTTGATTTTGCAGTGTATATCTATACTCTTTGAAGATGAAACTAGCATCTATACTCTAGAATATATTTCTTCAAAAATGATTTTAAAATAATACATTTCATTTGGATAGTATAAAAAATAATTTATATGTAGCAAATTATAAAAAAATTATGTAATTATTTGTTTAGATTAATAAATTTTGTTTGATAGTCTACAATAATGGAATGAAAAGATGTGATTGATTTTAAAATAATTAAATAACTTTTTCAAATAAGCTTAAAATTTCTAATTTTTTCTACAAGCTGTTTGTTATTTTTCATAAATCACCTTTTCATATATATCTTAAGGAGAATATTAATGGCTATCCTAATTAAGGAATCAAGAAAAAAAAATTGTTGAAAATTGATATTTTTAATATTCAAAAAAGTGAAATACTTAGTTTTTTTAATGAAATCTTATTTTTTAGGGTTCTTTAATTAATATTTTTAAAACACTGGTTAACATGATCTATATTTTAATCAAATTTATATTAATCCAAAATAATTTATTTCATAAAAAAATATTTTCTGACAGAAAAAATGGTTGCCAAACGTGCTACAAAATTCAAGTAAGAAGCAAATTTTCTCCGATTGGAATTGAGAATTTCCCTTTAACGTGGCTGCGACGATGCTGATACTGACTAATATAGTACCGTTAGGTAGATTTTTCCTTCTTTTTTTATTTCTTTTTAACAAACCGTTGGTTAAGTTTTGTTTTCTAAGCTTTTTAGTTGTCCTTGATAGCAAACTTGTTGGTCAATTTTTTTGTACCTTGGGTTATTTTGTTAGTGTGTTGTTTGATCAGAAACTCATCATAACTTTCCAATTAGAAGAAAACTATCTATATATCCAGAAATAATTTTAGAAGTTTCACCAAATTATTATCTCAAATAGTATTGATTTTGCTGAAACCTCATATTTTACATTTTGGATAATGAGTAATAATCTTTAAAAGTAAGGTTGTCTTTAAAATGAGAAATATTGATATATATCCTTAACTTGATAAAATGTACAGTAATCTTAATTTATTAAATAATTTAACAATATATATATATATATATATATATATATATATATATATTACCTTAGAAAATACTTACTGAAGAAAAAAAAAATCTTGAATACTATATGCCCAAAATCCCCTTTATCCATGCCTCACAAGAATACTATATGTGATTGTTTTTTTTTCTGATATTCGTTCTTCCTCCCCACACTCTTCTTTTCCACCCACCACCTTCCCTTTTCTATTCTTTTTCCACCACTTTCTGTCATTACCAAAGTTGTTGATCTGCCAAAAGTCTCGTGCACGCAGATGATTTTTCCTTTTTCTGCTGAACATGGAGATGAACTTTGAAACTTGAGTATGATTCATCTCACACTCGAGGAAGGGCGACAATAGTAATACAATCTTTAAAACACTTTTTTTGACACTTTCTATATAATTGGGTGGTTATGACTATGGTTGTCCAACTCGCGAGCTAACTCGTAGAATCGTCCGAGTCTACGTTTTTAGGTAGGCAAAACTAGTTAACTAGGAGTTAGAATAGATTTCTAAGCAAACTCTGTCAAACTCGGTTTGACTCGGTCAAAATCGCGAGTCTACGTTTGAGTCACTAAGCTTGATTGTTTTTTTTAAAATTCCCAAAACTCAGCATTTCAATCTCTCAAAAATGCATATTTCATGCGTTTCTACTGGTGAAGGGAAGACCCACGAAGAAAAAAAGAAGAAGGGAAGAAACATGAAGAAAGAAAATAAAAGAAATGAAAAGGAGGGAGTGTTCTTATCGTGAGATAGTGTGAAAAGAGCAAAAATAGTTGCAGGAAAACAGAATTGTATCGTGCAAGAGGAGAAAAGGAAGTAAAGTGAAAGAGAGTGATTTGTTCTTATCTTGCTTTTTACTCCTGATACACGGCAAAGTGGTCTTTCACCACTTCAACAATTTACTGACTCATCCCTCTATGTATACACACACACACAACATTTCCTCTCATCACCACTTCAATTTTCACTCGCTTCTTTCACCCACTTACTGTTACAAACAGTTACTAATTCTGGTTATTTATTTCTAACCTTGTTAATTTTACGTACTCTAAATTAATTTTATAGATATGTATTTATACATTTTAGGAGTAAATAAATTGTTTAAGATATTATTACTATTTTGTTGGTTTTGTGTTATATATATATATATATATATATATATATATATATATATATATATATAGGTATTTTTTATAGTAGATAGACTCTTACGAGTTTACGTGTCGAGTCTACCCCCTTCCACGAGTCAACCTAGACTCGCGAGTCTGACAACCTTGGCCATGACCTACTAAATCATATGGATCAACTCTCTATTAAGTGGATCACATTTGAAATCCATTCGATATTAGAAAGGGATTTGACTCCTCTAAAGTGAGTGAAACTCTAAACTGAAAAAAGTAAAATGTTATCCACCATTAATTTGATTAACTACATAGAGATCTCAACCCATTAATAATCTGTTTGTTTTCACTTATGCAAAATCACATTCGGGTGTTTTCACGGTAAGGATGACATTTGTGAAAAAAAAAATTTAATTGAAACGTGACAGTTCCAAATATAAGCTTTCACGTCTAATAGGATATGGATGTGATTTCTTGAGAATCACTATTGTTCTAAACATAGTATAAATGATTTAAAGATAGATAACCCATTAATTTCTCATTTTAAAGCTTCGCTCATTTTAGAGAAATTAAATTCAATTGAAAGTATGATGAAAGGAGTGTGGTGTTAGGATCCCTCTTTCCTACTATCTTAACCATCAAGTGCTCCCAAGAATTTTCACATAAAAAGAAGGATATTATTGTCATTGTAATCATAAAAAGTAATAAAAAAGCAGTAAAGGCAACAAGAGCCTACAGTCACTCAGTTACATGTAGCTAAAGACAAACAGCATTTCGTCACCTTCCATTAATCCCCTTTCCCCCTCTCTCTCTCTTTTTCTCTCTCTCACTCACATACATAATAGTCACTTTGCAATCTTGTAACTCTACAAAGACCACCCCACCATACAACCAAGCAAAAGCTCTTTCATTTATCAAAACCCTTGTTATTGACTGTGCTTACCATCCCAAAAAAATCTTGGTTGTGTCACTCAATGGCCATATTTTGGTGAGTGTGTTTTGTAAAAAACAGTAAAAAAGTAAAAAAGAAAAAAGAAAAAATGGATAGTGAGAGACCCCATCGTACTACAAGTCGCAATAGCAGCACAAGCGAGCTCTTTGTGTGCTTCACTTCCCGTTTGTCTTCTTCATCCATGAAGCTCTCATCCAAGTCCATTCTTAGCCCAAACCGTAGCAGAGAACCCCCTCAGATTTCTCTCTCATCTTCCCTAAGCAGGAGGCTTAGGAACAATGGTAGCATGAAAGGAGGGCAAGCTTCTCCAATGTTCCCAACAAGTGTTGGTGGCAAGAGAAGAGGGTGTGGTTTTGAGAACCCAGAACCTTCATCTCCAAAAGTAACTTGTATTGGACAAGTGAGGGTGAAAACCAAGAAGCAAGGGAAGAAGATGAGGTCAAGATCAAGTAGAAGAGGTGAAGCAAGTTTCAGGAAAACAGAACAAAGTTATCAGGTTGGTGGTGCTAACTCAGATCTCACTAGACAAAACAGCCAGAGTTTTCAGTATCAGAATCACCAGAACTTGCAACAAGAGTGTTTGAAGCAAAGGAACCAAAGATGGGTTCATCTTCCCTTGACTATATGTGAAGCACTGAGAGAGTTCAGTTGCTTCTTTCCTTGCAGGTCTTCTTGCATATCCAAAGATGAGGAGAAGGGTTGTTCTGAAGTGGAAAGATCAGGTGGTGGTGAACATGGACATGTTAGAGAGGGTTCATGTGGGGCTGCATTTGCAAGATGGCTGGTGGCTTTGCAAGAAGGAGATGGTAAAGGAAGAGAGATTGAACTGGTGATGGAGGAAGATGAAGGGAATGGAAGATGTAATAATGTTGAGAGAAGCATTAGCCAAAGAAAGCATGTGCTTGAAGACATTGATATTGATGTAGTGGAAGGGAAGAATAAGAAATATGATGAGGAATTTGGAGAAGAGGAAGAAGAAGAAGAAGGAGAAGAAGAGAAAGCAAGAGTTAGTATTTGTATTCCTCCAAAGAATGCTCTTTTGTTGATGAGGTGTAGATCTGATCCTGTCAAAATGGCAGCTTTGGCTACCAGGTTTTGGGAGTCACCTGTTCACAAAGACCAAGATGAAGTTCAAGAAGAGGATAATGAAGATGAAGAATTAGAAGAAGTAAACATTGAAATGGAGGAAGATGAAGGAGAAATCAAAAGCATTTGTGAAAGAGAAATAGAAGCTAGTTTTGTGAACAGTGAAGAAGACCAAGTAAATGCAATCCCATTAGATTCAGCAGGAGAAACAGAAACAGAACCAGAAGTGAAGGAAAGTTATGAAATTGAAAGCAAAGTAACAAACCAAGAAAGCAATGCTGTTCATGAACCAAATCAAGACAAAGAAGTAGAAGAAGAGAAAGATGAAGGTGATGAAGATGAAGAAGGAAGTGTCATTCATCAAGGTGAAACCTTTTCATGTGTTTCCACCCTTGAAGTTCATGCAGATCTTGAGAAACCAGAAACCGAAGAGGTTCATCCCACCTTGAAGAAACTGAAGGAAGATCAAGAAAACGACGAAAGCTCAGAACTTTATTCCTCCCCATCAACGTTAATCGCTTCGGAACTTCAAAACTACGAAACAAAAGTAGAATCAGAAGCAAAAGAAGAAGCAGAAGCAGAAGTAATAACAGCAACGATGGCTGAAACTTCAGCAGAAGGGTCAACAGAGGCAGTAGAAGAAGAGAAAGTTGTTACAGAGATACAATTACCGCCTGAGCAAGAAGACGAAGAAGAAACCAACCCGGTTCACGTAGGATCCGTCCCGGTTTCGGATCCGGAGCTAAAAAACGGGTCAGAGGAGAGAGAAATAGAGAAGCTGCCAGAATGCTTGCTGCTGATGATGTGCGAACCGAAGTTGTCTATGGAGGTTTCCAAAGAGACTTGGGTCTGCAGCACCGACTTCGTACCGTGGAATCCGCCGGAGAGACTCACCGGAAAAACTGACGCCGCCGCCGTTGAGAAAAGGGTCAGCGTTGGCTCGAAGCAGAAGAAGCCTTCGCCGCAGCGGTTTCTTCAGCCGCCGAGGTCTTCATGTTCGTTCCCTGCGGCGCCGGTGCCGGCGGCGTGTCTCGCCGGAATGATAGAGCAGAAGCTGATGGGTTCCAAATCCAATAACGGTTATGAGCCGTTTGTGCTCACGCGCTGCAAGTCGGAGCCGATGAGGTCATCGGCTAAGCTCGCGCCGGAGGCTTGTTTCTGGAAGAATCCAAAGCTCGAGCCGCCCACGCTTGGAGTTGGCGCGCCAGCTGGGGTTGGATTTTGATTTTTTTTCTTCTTTGGATGAGGGCCGTAAGCACAATTGAGGATTTAATGTTATGGTTTTGATAATTTCTGTAACCTGATCAGAGCCACAATTGCGATCACATTTTCATGAATGATGGTAAACGCAATAGAACCGTTTCCGCAATTTAAAACCTTGATTGATAGAATAATTAATTGTTGGTATTATCTGTAGATTATTGCTAAGCTTAGGGAGGTTTTGGTAAGTTAGGGGTTAATTGGCTAATATAGTGATCTTACATTTTTATTGTTTTTTAGAATATAATCCTGTGTAAAATTTTTAGTGATTTTCATGCAGTTTTTTTTATATATATATATATTTCGTTTTCATCCATTGGCTATGACTTATTCATGAATTTATAATTATTTTTATTATATTGTTTAAATAAATGTACAAGATAATGCTTTATTATGGAAGTACCCATTTATCAATAATGGCAAAAAGATGAACCCATACTTATTTGCCATTTGGGTTAGTTTGTAGTGGTTGGACCTTGAACTATCTATTTTGCTTTGAAGGGTAAGATAATAAAGGTGGTGGGACATTTGGTTAAGGTTGGTATGTCTGTTCCCATGATTTGGTTGGAATCTGTTCTGGTCAATGCTTGTTCATCTTATCTGATTGTGCTGATGCTTCTGTTTGTCATTTTCAAGTCTTAAAGTGCCATTACAGATTGGTTAGAACTTGGTGTCTGTTTAGGTCCCAAATGCTTATTTGGGATCTTTCCATGGGGAATCCAAAAACACCCTTGACAATGGTGAATTGAAATGCAGGTTGGAAATCAATTAAAAACACAAAAGAGTAGGACTTGTTAGCATTTACAATGGTTAAAAAGAAGTTAACGAGCAAAATAGAAAAGAAAGGTTTATTATAGACATGATTATATAAATAGTTAATTATGGGAAAATTGTTAACACATACAATACATGGTTTCTTTTTCCATACTTCAACCAATTCTTATCAAGTTGCAGTGAACCTAATTCAACCGGTTGAGAAAACAATGGAGAAAATTATTAATAGACTTTTTAAAATAGTATCAGTCTCTTCGATCTTAAACATTTTACAATGTAAGCATTTGGTTCATCAAGCATTTGGTATATCAGTCTCTTTTTTCCTACATTCCTCTTTTTCTTCTCTTCAATCTTGGCTTTCATATTTAGCGTGTGTTTGGAAACGGACACTTGAGGGTCTTGACGTGTATTGCCACAAACGTGATTCTGCCTCATTCCAACAACTTTCACGTCCAAAATGTGATTATACCTTATTCTAACGTGGTTCCAAACACGTGTACTTACGTACTTGCAACTTGTATCAATTAGTCAATTCACATAAAAAAACAGCTCCAAATGTAAATTAGTTAGGTACTTCCTCACGATCTATATATAAGCAAAAAAAATTAATTTTATACGTATTAAATAAATTAGTTATATTAATTTTATTGTCTTGATTTGTGTAAAAAATAAGTTATAGTTACTAAATTACCCTTTTTTGGGAGTGTATAATGCTCTTGAAAAAATAAAAAAATAATTCATCAAAGGATATTTTTGAAACACTAGCATTAAATAGATTTGATTTGATTGATTTTTGCTTATATTTGAGTCCAAAAAATTTAGATATTTTATTGCTTATATATAGATTACGAGGGAATACCTTTTTGTGTTGCACCCTTCGTTTCCTTGAAAACAAACCCTTTATGTGTATGATTTTGCGTAAAACTTAATACCTTTACAAAGGTTGTTATGTTTCAGAATCTAAAATTATTACTTGATAAATATAAATTACATAAATATGTTTTCTAAGATTTGAGCAGGTTATATAATTCTTAAAAAAGTCATAACATGCATTAAGAATTTAAGATGAATGAGAAGTGATTTGAAGCATGTTCATTCAAACTTTTAATTATTAAGATAGTTATATTTGGGGATAACTAGTGTTGAGATTTTTGGCGAAGAGAGATCTTGCTTCTTGCTTAAGGAGTTCAATAATCATACCTGCTTTACTGTGAAAAGGGCAGGACTGATTAGAAATCTTGATTTAAAAGGAAGAACAGAGAAAAACACAATGGAAGCCAGTAAGATAAAGTGTTTTTGGTACAAACTTTTTGAACATATTGGAAATGGTGTATGAAATAAGGGAAAGACATTCTGGCACCCCCAAAATTGATATGTGGCACATGGATTGCGGAGTAAGGGAGGCCTTACGAAAGCCACTCAAGGGAAAACCATTGCCCGCCTTTGCTGCGAGAGATATTTGTATATTCTGACTGTAAAACCCGGCTTTAATTCTATTTAGTTTTTTGTTGTTGTATACTGAGTATTAATTTGATGACATATTTAATTTTTATGACATATATATACATAAAATTATTTCTAGCGACTAAACATGGTATTTTGAAATACGCAAAATTTTTACTTCACAATAGCTTCACATTTATGCTTTGTTGAGTAGTTATCAATGTGGGAAAAAACTTGGGTATTAAAGTATATTGGGAAGCTAATTTATCTAATGTAAGTTCACATTAATTAAAACAAACATAGTATTAGTTTTGTATTTGACTATGTGTGAGTTTGGGTGCGTGACACGTTGATTGAGATGTACGATTTTTCAGAAGTTACCGTAACTTTCCAACGTGATTCTGGGAAATGGATCGAGTGACTTTCATTTGGGGTGACTTTGGTGACTTTAGGCATTTTTTGGAGAGAGAAATATGAGAGAGAAAAATGAAATAAGATGAGAGAATGTGTGTCAAATGAGAGAGAGAGAGAGAAAGACACCAAAAATACCAATTATGAAAGTCACCCAATCTATACCCGTGATTCTCCCCTCTTTTTCAAGCATTTCCAAACATAAGCTATATATCTTCATATATCTTCACGGATATAGTTGTAACTCTAACTCTCAAGTACTATAGTGATTAGGAGACCTTTTTACTTTCTAACAACTGTTGGGATTTAAACTTTTGGTGCTCTTTCACTTACCACCATATACAATCCTTATTAGTGCTTGCTATTAGTTTACCCAATTAACATTGATAACAATAAAATAATTAAAATGCTTTCAATTTCTTGTTAGGCCTAACTCAGATGAATTTTATGTTGCTATGGGTTGGGTTACCAACATTGCAGGTTTGAGTTGTGTGTTCCGGCAAGGGATGACAACACGTTAGGGCAGGGAGTACTTTTTTCCATGAAATTCATCTTAAGTTGTTTTCAAGTCATCCTTACTCTAAAATAGTTGTAGTAAGCTTTCAGTCCATCTACTTTTCTAACTCATTAATCCTTCACAAAACACAAAAAAATGGCAAAGGATAGACTTAAGGGTAAGCGCACCTTGGTTTGCTCTGCAGCATTTTCTTGAATGAACAATGATAATGATACACTAATTTTTGGTGCAGGCGGCGTATGTGTAAATTGTAATGTAGCCATTGATTGAAAATTCTAAAACATAACCATCAACTTTCAACATTACATTCAATGGATGGAGTAATCTCACGTCCTCAGCTGCCTCCTATCATACAAAAACTGACAAAACTTTGGCATTCAGAAGGGGAGAAGGAGAAAATAGCTTTACATAAACCTTTCAAATATATGCAACATTAAGTCTAGTAACAGAATAAAGATCATTGGCCATCTAAAATACTCTCTAAAGTGAGACTATCAAGGACCATATCACTTGCACAAGTGGATAAAAGTTACTGGTTTATTCCTCATTGCCTCCACTTTAACTTCACTATACTTCCTATTAGCTATTGTGCATCATTTGAACTTCGTTCTTCCTTCCTGCTGCTCAATTCAGTGTTATTTGTGGGACTCTCAACTGATGAATTTGAAAAACTTGACTGATCAGTGCTTTTGCTTTCAGTTTCCTTTTCAGTTGAATCTTCCATAAAGGACTTCAAGGCAAGCTGGCCAGAATAAAGGAATAAACCAAGGGAATTGAGGCCAAAAACAAATGTCGCGAGGTAGGTCAAGCCATTCACTATTGTCCTGAGAAAAATTGTTAGATGATTGTTAGATGCTTCAAAAAATGAAGAGCAAGGCCCAGATAGGTAAGCGATGGAAGCTACCTTATGGTGATTGTTATCTGGCGGACCTGAAAAGCATATTATTCCACTGTCAGGTTATATTGAGCAGGCAAGAAAAAAATAGGAGTGTAAATGCATGAAGAACCTAAAGAACTGTTCTGTTGTAATTTTGTCTCCTCTATTAATACAATATAATGATTTTCTATCAATTTTAACATTGTGACAAAAGTGCAATTCTATGAATGATATTTGAACACCCAAGGTTATTATGAACACAGAAAAATTGCAATTGCCTCTTTGTGAAAATAATGCAAAATTGGTACTAGTTGTATTTAATACAAATTCCATACCTACAATTATAGGCTATAGCAGCATAAATTGATCCTTTGCTCTATAATGCACAAGTTAATGCCAGCACATAGATGAGTGTTCAAGAGATATAACCACCTTATGATGAGCATAGCAACAGGCACACTTGCAAAAGCTGATAATTTCACCTCTAGCAAGTAATGTGTGATTGTAAAATTATATATTTTACAGTTTTCCCCTGCTGCTGGGTACTCCAGTGATGAGCATTAAAGATTGAATTCTATATGTTTTTAGATGAAAGAATAGTATCTTAGTTTCACCTATTTTTCCCATTTAACTTACTCTTTCTGCTTGCTTGTGTAGTTCTGAAAATCAAAATACAACTGAATTAAAGGTCTGACACTATCAGGCTTTTCTTCTAACACAATGTTGGATAGCACACAGAATTATCCAGTCACAAGGCTCATTAGACTAACACATGATTAGCAGAATCTCTAGTTTCAACCTGGGAATGGATTGCCTAACTAATCTGCAATTGTTGAACTTCAGTACAATTCAATAGTCTGACCATTGCAGTTAGGTATTCAATAGACTCATTGGTAATGCAAAATAACCATGAACTAATACAAATAAAATAGCTATACAAAAATAAACAACTGTTGAAAACTTCAAATTGTGTCACTACATCAAGCAACAATGACTTAATTTATGCATGTTTTTCAACCAAAAATACTAACTAGAAGGGTAAAACATTAGCAGTTCCAAGATAAACATTGCAATCCAATATATCCTGGCAAGAGATTTAATGTGTTCTTTGGTTAAAGAATCACAAAACCCATATATATTGAAGACTTCTACCTGAAAGACCAAACATCAATCAAAGTACCTGCATAGTCCTTACTCCTCAGATACTTGGATTCATGATACTGAAGCCACTGTTTGTTTCTTTAATTGAAATGTTCACTTTTAAAAAAAAAAATCTTTTTGCAATAATTGTTTTGAGAGTCTCAATTTGAAAATTTCATTTACAAGAAGAATGATTAGCCACCAGAGGAACAAAAGTTCGGGACTCTAAATTAAGCCTAGTAACCAAGAAAAATATCAAGAGATGAAACACACGCCCATTATAATCTTACCATAATTACAGTTATGAAGAGTGGGTAATAACATTCTAATTCCTAGACGTCTGATCTTTTTCTCTGCTTCAATTAATCAAAGAAAACAAAACAGCCATATCTAGTTACAATTAACATGTTATGCAACAAAAATAATAAAACAAATACAGATAAAAGGACATGAGATGAGAAATACTGAGAAATTATCTGAAATTGTTTGGCGGTTAAGAGATGCCTCTATGGTAGTGGCAAACTTATAGAGAATAAGAGCAATAATTCCCGCTGATATTCCCCCAAGAAATGCCTGAACAGGTGAAGGTTGACCCTTAGCATCAATTGAAGCCGACCCCATAGCTTTCAAGCTATCCAATGCTTCTTCCTTTATTGACTTCTTTGCTCCTGATGACCTGAATTGCTGAACCCCCATACACATTTCAATTATTAGATATCAAAAAATCATTCATATGCCTTCACCTAATAGCTTAAGCTTTTGAGATAGTTGATTCATGACATGGTATCAAAGTTTATATGACCAACTGATTTAAAGTTCAATCCTTGCCACCCTCATTCTTTTAACAAAAAGTTGAATTTCAGCACAGCACTGTATCTATGCAGGATCTTCTCATTCGGAATAAATCTTGTATGGGCATGTGTCCATTGGACACAACCAATCTACAGATAACTTTAAAATAATTTTAGTAGGGGTTTTGTTGTTTTTTTAAATTGTTATTTTAGTGATTATTGAGAATTTGATTGGTTGTACCCAATAGGCACTGTGTTCATGCAAGATCTTCTTGTTTGACTAAAGCTTTTGAGATAGTTGGTTCAAATGGCATCAATGAAGATATAGATTGAATCATAAGAACAAATATCAGTGATATCACTCTAAAATTCAATGTGAACACAGCATATCAAGAAAACCCAATGAATCCAAAGTCACCTTTCGAAACTAAAAAACCATGCTTTGAACTCATTTATCACCAAAAACAATTTTTGAAAAAAAGGGTAATTTAGTAATGAACATTATTATCCTGAGACAAATTGAAATCCAAGAGTAACAGAACATGAATTGTGACAATTATACACAATCAAATAACCTTAAAAAGAAATTCATAATAAAAGAGCAGTGTTAACCAATTGTTTGGAACGTTGAGCCCTGCGGCGGAGAGAGCGAAAGAGGAAGACAGAGATGGCACCGGTGAGGAGAATGCTGGAAGCGACCTGGATTGGAGAAGGGTCATCCGTGGTGGCGAAAATGGAAGGAGTTGAAGAAAATGGGAGCTCGATGGGTCCCTCTTCTCCTGTTGTAGCGGTGAGTTCAGCGAGCCATGTCCATGATGATGAGGTTGGTGGAGGAATGGCTGAAACAGAGAAAGAAACAGAGTGGAGAGTGGTGGGTTTGTGGAGAAGAGTGAGAGAGGGTTTGTGGGGGAGAGGGAGAGAGTGAGGGATAAGGAGGTTTGGGAAGAGAAGGTGGTGGTGGTGGAAGCAGTGACTGTGAGAGTGCAACATTGGAGTTTATACAAGAAAGAAAGAAGAAAACAGAGTGAGTGAGTGAGTGAGTGAGTGAGGAGATATAGTAATTGGTAAGGATTGATTCCCAGCTTCAGTGATGATGATTCATGAATGCAAGATTTCTGTAAATATCTTGTAGGCTTTTTGACTCTTGGTGGGAAATGCAAATGCCCCATATCCATTATACATATTTTGATCCTTTTCTTTTATATATCATAAAAATAAAACATGAGAAAAGAATATTAAAAAGTGATTATTACACATCAAAACTTTTCACACCATTTTTTGTACCCAAAAATAACTTTCCTCCAATTGAGGTGATTCTTTTGTTTATGGTAGTGGTGGGTGGCGGTAAGAGGTTAGGATTTCTTGTCCTTAGGGTTAGGGGTTTGCCTCAAAAAACCATAAACTCAAAGCTTTATTCCAATTCCTCTCAAAGTTCGAAGAAGAATAAGAAGCATCGATTAAAAGGTCAGGTTTTTGAGGTCATGATTGGGAAAGCAAAGCCTAAGAAACACATGGCGAAAGAAATCGTCACCAAGGTGGACGCTGCCACCACAAACAAGGGCAGCGGGAAAGCCGGCCTTGCCGACTGATCCGACATCAAGAAGGGCGGGCACGCGAAGATGGAGTGCCCGCATTGCAAAGTAATGGTGCCAGACGTTAAGTCGATGCAGATTCACCACGAAGCCCGTCATCCCAAGATCCTATTCGAGGAATCGAAAATTGTCAACCTTCACACCGTTAGCGTGCCTGAATCCTCGAAGCCTCGTCCCGATGTTCGCGGTAGCCTCAAGAAGTAATAATTGCTATATGACTCTTAATTCATAGATTTCTCTCTCTTTTTTTATTTACTTTCAAGTTTGATGCTTTGGAAAAAAAATAGTGGTGGGTGGTGGTGGTCGGATTACATGGTGGTGGTTGGCCGAATTTATGGTTTCTGTTAGGATCAGAAAGGAAAGAGAAGACAATGGGGCGGGGGGCGAGAGAGAGAGAGAGTTCAATAAGATTTTGAGGAAGGATTATTTTGCAAAATACAAAACTTTGGAAAAAAGCCAAGGACCATTTCGCAAAGTAGGAAGTGACCTGTATTACCTGTTGGCATCATCAGATCGTGACCATTTTGTTATTTTATAATATATTCAACGACTGATTTTGCTCCCTCACGGCTGAGAGACTTAGTTGTTCCCTCACCTTAGAAGCCATCTATCAAGAAATAATAATTTGTGAATACAAAATGGACAGAATTTAGGCTGAGTTGCTTATATTTTTATTATCTAATTTTTAAATTGAATGTGTATAAAAAAATTTTTATGGCCTTGAGGGGTCTCCCCTTAGATGTCTTAGGAGATTAGTCTTTCACCTGTCAAGTCAAGTGGGAGGATACGTTACTTTGAAAAATCAAAAAAGTTAAATAAGGATTTTTTTTTTTTATGCATATCAAAGAGATATCATAAGAAGTAAGATGTTTTCTCTCACAAAAGTATCTATATACTATCTAATCTTCAATACTTTAGCCTTGATATCCTTGCATGACTCAAAGCGTAACTTGATTTCTTTACTTTTCCTATATACATTAATCAAATTCCTTGCACAATTGATTATTACACATTTATTTACATAAATTTGCTTTTCCTATATACATCCATGCATGCCTTTGTAGAATAAGGATAAGTTATTGGACTGGTAACATGGTTAACTTTTCTCTTATATCGGTTTTCCTTAGGTTTTGATGTTGCTGACCTTGCAGTCATTGAGTCATTCCATAGGTTTAAAACTCCTTCTAATATCTCCTTGTTAGAAATTTTGGCCTCTTTATGTCGGCGCTCACTTGAAAATCCTTTAGCTTTCCTTTCGTTCCTATGTTCTTGCAGATCGTCCCTATCATCATCGGAAACATCAGGATCAATATGCACACCCTTTGTAAGGAAGTCTCCCTCTATGATTCTCTCCTCATCAGAAGTTGGTGGTTGTTGAGTAGAAGCTTGACTCAGTTTTTCAGATGATGTGCTAGAATTAAATATCTCACCAAGGATATTATAGTTGTGCTCAAATCCATGTTTCTTAAATTGTTTGTAGAACATGAAAAATGTACAACATTAATACTATGCATATACATACATTTAGATAATATTATAATGGTAATAATATTAATTAAATAAATTAACCCTTTTTCACTTGCAATTGACCCTTTTTCACTCAATATTTGTTTGGATGAGCGTTTGATAAACGTGATTTTGAATGAAATTGATTTTGGTTAAGAGTGAGTTGAAGTTGAAGTGCTTATGTTTGGATGCATTTATGAAAAAGTGATTTTTATCAATACTTGTTGTTTGGATAGTTTGGATCAAAATTGTTTTTAAGTGTGTAATTACCAAAATGGGTTTTAATGTTATATATATTTATACTTTTAAGAAAAAGAAAAAGGATACCAAAGTAACTTCAAGAACAAATTCTTCTTGTTTCAGTAAAGCCTCCATATCTATATTTTAGGCTTCATTATTAGGGGGGCATGAGACATTTTTGAACCTTAATTTGCTTAAAAAAAGAGAAAAAAAGAAAGAGAGAGTAGTAGTCTGGAATATAGTATTGATGTCCCTTGTCCCCTTCAAAGAAAAATAAACCCTCTTCTCCATTACAGACTCCGACAGCACCACCGAGACCCATTTCTCCAGCGATAACACCAATTCCTATTGCCTAACCCCCTTTCACAATTCCTCTTCCCTCTCCGCCTACAACCCCAGTTTTCTCTCTGACAATTCCATCGACGTCCATTTCTCAATCAACCTCTCCGTCCCGATAGATACATTAACCTCTCCTACAAATGATGATATTTCACAGATAGGTGAGAGGAAATTATTAAGGGGTAAGGAAGATATATTACCGTTGGAGAAAAATATATCTCCTAATCAATTTTGTGCCTATCGTGAAAGCTACAGAAATCAGCTTCGAGAAGAACGCGAGTTTGGAGCTTGAATCGCTTTCTGAAAAGGGGATCCAAACATCAATGCATTCAGTCAAACCGCGTCCAGGGGTGGAAAACGCTCCACCAAACACATGCTCAATCATATACATACATTAAGATAATACTATGTTGACCTTGCAATTGACCATTTTTCACTCAATCATAGGTTTTTTCGATGAATGCCTTCGCGTTTTGGGATGTCCATTCCATGATTTCTCCATTCTCACCTTTTCCTCCCATTTAAATTAATTAACTTCAGCGTCGCTTCAGTGAAATGAGAAAATGAATGAGCAAAATCCAAATGAGGCTTTACCCAGAACTCAAAAACCAGCTTAAGATGTTGCTCTGGCTATGAGAAGCATGATATCAGGATTGCTCCAGTGATTAAGCATAGCCTTTTTTTCATTTACAATTTATATACCAAAAACATTAGCTAGGAAATCGAAAGTAACTCTCGGTTAGCAATAACACCACTAGTGAGGGTTGAGCCACTGTTTCCATCCCACCCCACAAGCATTACCCTAAACAAAAAATTAATAATAATAAAATCAAATTAAAAAAAAAGCTTTTGATTTAGAACATAATTGAGGGAAAAGGTGGAGGATTTAGGTTCTAACCCCAATTTAGGGACGTGGGTGTTGGTTTTAAATTCATATTTGACGATCTTGGGTTTGACAATCCACTGATAAGTACCATTCCTATTCTCATGAACAAGTTCGGTGGTTTCATACTTGTACACGGACTAAATCTAAGTCTCGGTGTACCTGACATTAGGACTTTCAACCTTGAAATTATCAATGAACATGATTTCCCACTAATAGAAATGAAACAACAACAACAACAAAAGAAGAATCAATAAGAATGAAGAGAAACACACCTCAACCTGCCGACCTTCTTCCCCATTGGCACGCAACCCTCGTTATCATCTTCCTCATCATCACCCAACCCTCGCTCTACATCCTCATCCCTTTCCCTAATTCCAATCCTAACATCATTTTCTTTCTCCTTCCCTTTATCAGATTTCTCCCTTTCCAAATTCTTCATACGGTGCGACCCAGACAATTCATTGGTGGGGTCCATCGTAGTAGCAGTATTGTTGTTAGTCCTGGATGAACTAGAACGAGTATTAAACAATTACTCAACTTCTGGATGAAGGAAAACCGTTAAACAAGTATTTAATTCCAAATGCAAAAAAAAAAAAAAAACTGATTGAACAAGTATATAGTGAAAATTTTGGATAAATGTGAAGTTTTCAAATCTTCAATTATTTTATCAATGGTTAACATTACAAGTGTGCCCATCGTCCTCTATAGGGAGTGAGGATTGAAGATAAAGCCATACCAAAACCCACCCAAACAAAGTTTCCTCCATATTAGTCTGGCCATAAAACCATCTAGTCTCTCCAAACAAGAAAACCCCAAATTTGATGGAACCAAACTCTAACCCCAAAATTTAACACACCAAACATCACATTGTTCAACACTAGGTTGGAAATAAGTAAATGTCAAGCAAATAAAACACATACAGTTGAAAAGAACAAGAGGAAGGAATATACTGAGTAGAGAGAAAGATCGCACAATGAGAGATAGAGACTGCATAAGATTCCTCTAAGAGACGACATGTGAGAAGAAAAATAGCATAAGAAAAGATCGACTATGGAGGTGGGAAGGGAAGAGGTGTGGGTGAGAGCAAAGAGAAAGATACCATGGCTATGGCAGAGAGAGAAAGGTACGGAATGAAGAAGAAATGTATGATACTGCCTATGGTGTACACAGAGAAGAAGAAAAAGAGGAACAAAATGAAGAGAACAATATTTTATTCATCTTTCTCAGGTTTACGATACTGCCGCCGCTTTTTTAAAATCTTCAAATTTCATTTTTGAAAGTTGAAATAAAAATGGTGAAAATATCTTTTTTTTTGTTTTCACCTTTGGACCATATTTTAAAAATATCTGTATAGAAAATGTTTTCAAAAAAAAATTACAAAACATATTTTCTGTCTTATTTTTTATTTTCAATAAAAATGAAAATAGGAAATGGCCATATCAAATAGACCTTAAGAGTGTATAATTATTAATTAGTTAAAGTGAATTAAGATTTCAATAAATTTTAATTAATCAATCATAAATATATCCTTATTTTTTTATTTTATACCTAAACTCACTTTAAAGAAATCAAATAAAGAAATTTTTCTAAGAGACAAAAAAATAAACATTTATATCACATTAATCACAAAAGATGCAGATATTTAATGATACGATTTTAATTCTCACTAAATATTTGAAGAATAAAAGATGAGTAACACATTCTTTTAACACTATTTTTAACCCGCATTTTATTTTTAAGTGAATTTTGTGTAGGATTCACTAAATAGAGAGTGAACCCATGTAATTTAGTGGATCCACATGAAATTCACCTAATAATAGAGTTGTTGAAAAAAAATGTGTTAAAGAATGTGTTGCTAACATTTCTTATACATAACAATTAAAAAGCATAATGAAAGTATTTCTATTTTCAAAAACGTATAGCTAACGAGAGTCTTAAAAGCATTATTTAAGAAATTCAAAAATAAAATAATTTTATTAAAAAATATAATTTTTAAATATTTAATATATTAAATATATTATTTTTAATATAAAATTTCCATGTGACATTACGTAACCAGTATCGTTATTGGTTAGCATTTGCCTTTTCAAAATTTGGAAAATCCAGCATCATTTTACGACGCTTACAGAGCAAGGAGTATTCCCTGACGTGACAACACAATGTAATGTAGCTTAGGAAGCGCTGCAAAACGAAAAAGATCTTCACTCAACAATCTTATATCTTCTCTACCCTTCGTTTCTCTTTACCCTTCGCATCTGAGAACACTGATCACCCACACTTCACTCTACAAGCTTCACCTCTCGGCTTCGAAGACCACTGTCTCAAGGTATAGAGATTAAGAACCCAACTTCTTTATCCTCCTTTTCCGTATACCGGAGAGTTGTATGATCTAAATAATGTTTGTAAGTGAAACATAACTCTTACTTCATCAACTAGCTTTTAGGATTGAGATAGCTCCAAACCAAAATTATAAAACTTTTCTTTTTCTCTTCAACGTATGCACTGGGTCCATAGCCATAGGCATGAACATCTTCTCTTCTATTTTTTTTTTTAAAAAAAATTGGTTTCCTAGGTGAAAAGTGAAACCACCCTACAGCTCCACAAGATAACTGCGTGAAGAGTCTCTCATGACAAGGACTCACTCGAGAACTTTGTGTTGCATGTTTTGGTTCTTTTTCGGAAAATGGTTTTTGAACTGAAAAATAGGAGTTTGACTGAAAGATGTTTCCTTGCTTCATCCATGGTTTTAGCAGCAAGAACCAAAAATAATAGGAGAATGCTAATGATTGTCTGGTATTGTTTAAGGATTAAGAAATTAAAAAAAAAAAATTTATATGAGAAAATAATATATTTAATATATTAAAAAATATTATATATAATATTTTAATATAATCTTTTATTTATTGATTCCTTAATCAATGTCTACTTAGCAGGACCCAAAATGATATTTGTTTCTTTGAAACCGGGTAACATGCTCAGACTTTTAATCATGTTTCAGTTGTATTGTACCTCCACTCTTGCTTTATTACCTCAATACTAACCTCTTAACATGCGTTTTATATTGCTATTTGGCTTATTTTCAGTGTTGCTGAATTATGTCTTATGAATCTTCTTCTCTTCTCTATTTTATGATCCTGAGTTCATTTTGATACCTATATTCTGATGAAGTTTACTGATATATTCCTGTTAATTAATAATAATTTAGATAAATCGTTTAAAATAAAAACCCAGGCTCTGTTGAATACTCAAATTTTTCCTATTTTCCCTTATTTGTGTTATAATTTTCTGCTGCCATGAACAAGTACTATAGGAACTGGAATTAGATTTTGATTGCTTTCCTGTACATAATCGTGTTATACGATTTAAATCTAATATCTAAAATAGAGTAAATCCTCTATTTGGTCCTTGAATTTGTAAGATCGTATTAATTTGGTTCCTGATATTTTTGAAATTTCAAAAACATTCATAAAGTTATCAAAAGTTAATCCATCCGGTCATGAAGTATTTCAGAACAGTAGGAAGTATAATTTCTTGGAACGCAAATTTGTTTGTGTTATGAGAGAAGAAAAGGAAATGATACACATTCATTCGCACTTATCATCACTTTTTACCTGTTTCATTTCTACTTTTTTCAGGCACCCGACACCGCATTGTCTTGTATTCAGGCGAGGACATGGAGGAGCACCCCACTGAGCCACCTCTTCCTCCTCCTGCACTTGCATCATGAGCAACCACAGACCTGACTCCACCTGATGGTCAAATGTCGACAGAGGATGGAGCTCTTTATGGAGAACATGCTTGTGCACCAGTCTCTGCTTATTCCTCTTCCGCCAATAGCACAGCTTCCGTGGCACCTATATCAGCAGCGGCCACAGCTACGACTCCTGACTGTGAAAGATGGAAGTGTTTCATACAAAGGACATTGCTCTATATGGAGAACATGCTTGTGCGGCAGACTCAGTTGGCCGAATGCTTGATCCTCCTCACCTTAGCTTTGGTCCCACCGCTACAGCTCTAAGTTTATTCCTACTACGTAGATAGTGCAGCTTCTGGGGATGCTACTGATGCGTTTCTCAGTGTTTTTTTTCTTTCCTTCTGATGTGTAATACCGTCTCTATTTTGCTCTGATTGGGTTTGTATAAGTGCACTTCTCTTGACATATTCTTTCTGTTATGTGCAATCCACTACTTGAAATCTCTGGCCACTAATGTGTGTCACAAGACTAGTATAATTTGAGTAAATTAGAACGCTACTTGTATGAATTGACTTAATCTAGGTTCGTACGTGCTAAGTTGCGCTCTCCTGAAAATTTTATGCACCTTAGCCTTAAGGCGTAACACATGGAGCTAGACACTAGTTTTACTTGGTCCGAGCCTTTCTGGGTTCCGCTGCGTCTAGAACTTGGGTATCGTGTGTGTTTGATTCTTTTGTGGCGAAAGTTGATTTTGATTGAAATGATTTTAGTTAAAAGTAAGTTAAACGTAACGAGAATGGAACCACACCTGAAGCATCTCATGGAGCTATTGTTCGCCGTCTGTCGTTGGGTTCGTTAGTTTTAGTGAATTGAATCACGAGCTGGGGAGACCTAGTTCTCAAACGTACCATGAATTGATACGCACGAACCAATTCGCGGTTCTCAGGAGAGATGAGCGAATTTGGTTTCTATGATTCTGACCAGTTGTATCAAGGGGATGCACTGTTACGTAAGTCATATCAAATGTTAGTCATCCTATTAGAATAGGATCTTCATCCATAGCTAATTATGCCATAATTCGACCTAAATACGTTGGTCGATGCAGCGGATCGCTTGAACTCTGGACGCAACCCAAATCAGGAGTTATTCAAGTCACCGGGAACCATCAATCATCAACATAGGTAGAAGGTGATGGCCACTGCCAATTATCAACAATAGTGGAGAGGCTTGACCACATTCCGGTGGTTGATAACAGTTGTGGAAGTTGTTGACCGCCATCAATCACCAGTAGTGATGAAGGAATGAGGATGGTCGAATTTTGCTGGCGGTTGGTGATAGTTGCTAGCAATGATGTGCTGCTTATTGTTTGATAACAAGGCAACAAAAAGATAGTCATTTTAGATATTTCACATGACAAAATATTCCTATGGTTTGAGCAAAAAAGAGTTGGAATTTTGGTCAAAAATATTTCCGAAAAACAATCTTAGAAATGTCATTTGAAACCTGGTACTGAATATGAAAAGTTAACATTGTTATGCAAAAATTCCTAAATATTAAACATAAGGTCAGTTTGATATAGGGTAAAATGGGAAAAGTTCTTGAATCAATATTATTCATAAAATTATACTGAAAATTCATTCAATAAATTTTCACCCCATTTTTAAAATAATAAGTTCTTTACCCACAAAGCAGAAAATGCCCCGATAGAGAGTGTACATCAGGATTAAATGACTTCTTAAAAAAAAATCCCAAGAATAATAAATTTTGCTGAAATTTTTATACACTTTTTACAAATGATTCATCAGTATAGTGTCATTATGACCCTTGTGTTCAATACTTGAGTGTAATCAATGTCAGATAACCAATGTCTTATTTCAGCATTCTTGGTCTACGTTTGATGCCACAGCTCTAGCCCAAAACTTGATTTGCTCTTTCATGTAAGCTGCAGACTTGTTTGAAGCACAATTTGGAATTGGAGGAGCACAAGTTTGCACCATCCATGCCTCAGATAGATAAGGTCTTCTTGCTGCATGATCTTCCTCTCTCTCATCTCTATTTTTCTCTTGCAAACCAGGAAGTATGTTAGCTAAACTTGGGCTTAATGTTTCTTTCTCAAATGAGAAACCCAAATCCTTGAACCCCTGAACTTCTTCAAGTTCAAGATCACTTAGGCTTCTCCTCATTGTTTTCTGATTGAGGAACCTGCGCCTCATCTCCTTAATACCTTCTATATTGTTGCTTTCAACCTCACTATTTCTAGCTGATCGACATCTTGGAATGCTACAACTCTGTCATCCATAACCCAAAGCATAAATGCCATACACATATATCTGTTGTCATAATATATACTTAAACTACAATGAGTTAACTTCAAAACTTCAAAAAGATCAACTCAATCTGAATTTGGAAGTATATATATTTTAATCAATCTAAAGGGCCATTGCTTTTTACTAAAAGGTAGCATTGTAGCAGCAAGCTTTATATGCTGTTTGTCCCTTTCTAATTGTATGATTTTACATTATGCCAAAGGCTTTTGGCTTTTTAGGCCTTTTGGCAACACTGTAATGATTGTTATTTCTGGCCTTTGGATGCTGGCCAATGGCCATACTAAATCAACCATAAGCTCTTGTAGTGTGTTTGGATGTTCAATCATCAAGAGTCAAACACGCGTCCCACAGAAGCTGTTGTGAGTAGCTTCTGCGATGGAGACACGCTTCTGTGATAGATCCAAACATATTATTATATGAGGCATAGTGTTATGCTTTTAAATTATAAATGAAAAATGAGTCTATTACATAGATTTTTATAAAAGCATATGATTACATTACCTTAGAGGTTTGTTTGGGTGGCAAGATGTCAATATGGGTAGGTGTTGATGGTTGCTTGGGGGATCTGATAGTTCTGGGATCAGTTACCTGGAACTTTTCCTCTCTCCCTATGGATGGAGGTAAAGATGGTGTTCTAAGCAGTTTGCTTTTCCGTCTATGTTGTCCTTTCATCTGTGCACAATGAGGTTTACTAGCTGCCTGAAGCACAACAGGATCTGATGGTTGGCACACCAATTTGCTTCTGCAAAAACTGCTTCCTTTTTTATCATCTTCTCTCACTCTAAATGGTGGCATGGATGGTGCTCTCTGGATCATTTTAGGATGAACAAAAGCATTCTTGTTAGGTGGTTTACTTGTTGATGAGTAGCTGGATACATCAGAGTCCTTCCCCAAAAAATCTGGGCTGATTAGACCTGTGGAAGGGTAAGGGTCAGAGTAACACCTTGGCATCCTTGGTCTTACATTTAACAAGTTCTCAAAGAACCAGCACTCCTCTAGAAGATCCATGGCTTCCTTTTTTTCATCTCTGCAAAAAGAAGTTTCACAAGAGTTATCAATTGGCTCCATAGTTTCCACTTTTCCAACTTTTTCACCCCTTCATGTGTTGTGAATATATATTGACACTTTTGTATACTCTTGTCACTTATTGTGTTTAAATTAATTGCATGTCGTATAATTGAAGCCAAAATTTTGACTATAAAGAAATGCTGCTGCTGATCTAGATAAGCCATGTGAGATAGGACACCATGTGCTTTAAGATTTCCTTTAATTTTTTTTGTAGCCATTATGAGCTAACTGTCCAAAATCAAGTGTTATTTTATAGAGAAATGGATTTCTTGATGGTGTTTGATGAAGTAAAATAATATAAGAGATGGATGAGCAAAGAGACCAAGTGGGGGTATGCGGCATTTAAGCTCCACAACTAAATATGATTGGAACTGGCTTTGTCATGCCAGCACATCCCCATGTGATACAGTTTTTGTTTATGCAGACATTTCACATCACAAGTTTAATTGGTATTCATCGTTAGTGTAAAGATTTTTTACACTATCAACCAATCATAATGTATCACATGTAAAACTATTTGACTCTTATCCTAACTACCTTAAAAGTCATTCATACCATAAATTCTGATTGGTTGACAGTGTAAAATTTTTTTTACACTGATACTACATGAACTCTTAAATTTATTATATTTGGTAGTTTGAGTATTAGAATAAATAACTTGATTATATGTTAAAAAAGGTTTAATTATTATGTTTATTTTCTATGAGAATATTTTTTAAAAAATGATTAAGTTCTTAAATTGAATTATTTCAATAGTTCTTGTAAATAGAAAAATCATATCTTTCTGAGCTCCTAAAATACAATTCTCCCAGCTCTTTTTCTCTTCATGGCTGCAATGTGACAGCTAAGGGTAACGGAGGCAGCAAAGGTGTCATATCTAAGCATGCGATCGCAGAAGAGCTACATTAATTCCTTTCTTCAAGCTGGAATTTGGACACCATTTATTTATAAAAAAATACAGTTAAGTTTTTATGACTTTTGCTTTGTTCCACCATCACGACACCAAAGCTCTTAGCTGTTTAAATATTATTAGTGTTTAAAAAATTAAACCAAATTAATGAAACTGAATTAAACCCTTATATATATCTTAATATAGGGATTGAAACAAAAATCATAAATCAAATCAAAATCAAAGTTGATGGTTTTGTATACAATTGAATAAAAGTTAATTAGTTAGCTCTGTTGCAGTAGTTACAGAGTTAGTTATTTTCTCTCCAAGTGTAATTGTGTAGTTATATATACCTGATATACATTAATACTGTAACAAAACTAACTAATTAACTTATATTCAATTGTAATATTTTGTTAATTAATTTGTTGACGAAGTTTTTATGATTCAGTTTAAAGAGATTAAAGAAGTAGAGAGAGAGAGAATCAGAGAGAGAGAGAGAGAGGAGAGAATCATGACTGAATTGTATTATGATTTCATTGATAGAGCAGAGTGATCAGGTTGTATCTATAAATCTAATCTATAAATAATAGAAAACACTCTCTTATACAAGGAGAATTTGTCAAAATCTCATCATCAGAGAACAGTATTTCATATTTTAAAACTGAACAACTTTTAAAAACAAAAAAATAAATAAGATTAATCAATTAAAATCAAATTAGGAATTGATTGAGAATAGAACAATTAATTTATATATCACGTTCAAATTGTGAATTGATTTTCACATATTTAGAAAGATTTGAACATTTTTTTTTAAACAAAAGAAACTAAAATAAAATAAAAATCTATTTATAAATAATACAAAACAATCCTATATGCAAGGAGAATTTGTCAAGTGTTATCACTAGAGAAGAGTATTTCAATTTTTAAAAATTGAACAAAAAATAAAAGAAGTAAAAAAAAATGGTGTCTTCTCCGATACCCTTAATAATTTTGGAGCAAAAGTTATCCTACCCAACCAGAATGCACCACATCAATTAAAGGGGTCATCTTAACGGGTCAAGTCAAATAGTTACCACCATCGATTGATTAGGCCACCTAGGCAGGGTAAAGTTACCCTTGGGATACCAAAGAATTCACCAAAAAAGATTAATCAATTCAAATCAAATTAGGAATTGATTGGGAATAAAGCAATTAAATTATATATCACATTCAAATTGTGAATTGATTTCCATTTCCGATATTTAGAAAGATTTGAACATTTTTTAAAACAAAAAAACTAAAATAAAATAAAAAAGATGAATCAATTCAAATCAAATTCTGAATTGATTGCGAATAAAAGAATTAATATATAAAAAATGCAAAACAGTCCCTTATGCAAGGAGAATTTGCCAAGTGTTATTACCAGAGAAGAGTATATCAAATTTTAAAAACAAAAAAATAAAAAATATAAACAAAATTAATCAGTTCAAATCAAATTAGTAATTTATATATCACGTTCAAATTGGGAATTGATTTTTATTTCCCATATTTAGAAAGATTTGAACATTTTTTTTAAAACAAAAGAAATTAAAATAAAATAAAAATATATCTATAAATAATACAAAGCAATCCCCTATGAAAAAGATTAATCAATTCAAATCAAATTAATAATAGATTGGGAATAAACCCACATGTGGTTGGTCTAAGTGGTAAAGGACTAAACCTGGTTGGGAGAGGAGAACCCACCTGGTGTGCCCAACAGATTTCCCGACGAAGATTAGTCACTGCTAATAGAGGTGGATACTTCGTACCTATGTCATAGTTATAAAAAAAAGTGACAATGGGAAATAAAGCAATTAATTTATATATCACGTTCAAATTGATAATTGATTTCCATTTATTATATTTAAAAAGATTTGAACATTTTTTTAAAACAAAAGAAACTAAAATAAAATAAAAAAAGATGAATCAATTCAAATCAAATTCTGAATTGATCATTAAGAGTAAAGCGGGTAATTCTAATATTTATTATACATTTTCATTCCTCTGATGAAGATTACAAATATTGAATTCAAGCAAATTGAATGATGAAATCTTTTTATAAATAAAGTTTTTTCGTCGTTACATGCACATTCCAAATGAAACCTTGTGCTCAATACGGGTAAGTTTCACATACTTAAATTTCGGCATGAAACTTTTAGCAATATTCTTAATTTTGAAATATTAAGCCTTACGTGACGGGATCCCGAAATTTTATTAATCCATATCATTGAACGCATACTAAATTTGACAAGTTATAATTTTACTTTACAATACATGACATAACACCCCCAACCCAGCCACTTGGACAGTTCTAGACCAGTCTAATATGTATATCTTACCTTCTAATTATTATAAGAACTATTTAAAGAAGTTTCGAAGTACAATATCTCCAACAGAAAACCAAAACTATACAAGCGGTAGACCGTTATATATATAGGTGGATTCATCGGTCTAAATTGAAGAAATTTAAACCTTTGATTCTAACAATCTCTACAAAAACTTGTCCCACATATACATATACACAACGTAACTAGCCATGTACTCATGACCTAGCTAGGAAGACCAATTACCAAATGCTGCAGCAGAAATGGCTGAAGAAAACACCTCCAAGTTACACATTGCTATGTATCCATGGTTAGCCACAGGTCACATGACCCCTTTCCTCTATCTCTCTAACGAGCTAGCAAAAAGAGGGCATCGAATCACGTTCTTGCTACCCCACAAAGCTCAGCTTCAATTGCACCACCTGAACCATTTCCCACAACTTATCACCTTCCACATTGTTAAAATCCCCCACGTAGAAGGCCTCCCATTAGGCACAGAAACTGCCTCAGATATACCACTTTCTCTCAACCATCTCCTTGTCATAGCCATGGACCGCACACGTGACCAAGTAGAGGAGGCACTGAGTGCAACAAAACCGGACCTTGTTTTCTATGATACTGCACATTGGTTACCACAAACTGCAAGGAAGTTTGGGATCAAAACGGTTTGCTACAACGTGGTCTGTGCTGCAGGCTTGGCAATAGCGTTTGTGCCAGCAAGGAATGTTCCAAAGGACAGGTTCATCACGGTGGAAGAGCTGAGCCAGCCACCACCAGGTAGGGACGAATCCACTTGGAAGAGAGTCATGTCAGCTTTAGAATTTTTCTACTACTCATAATAGCCATCTGTCATTTCTACTCCTTCCATATTTCTAACTTTGCACCTATATATAAATAAATTTGTAAAGAAAAAAGTTAAAATTTATCTAACATTTATTTTCTTTAAGCTGAATCTCACATAATTAGTTGTCAAGATCATTTATAAAAGGAGGATCCGTTAGTGTAAGTCATTTTTTCACTTATACCCACTCATGATCATCAATCTTATTTTTCATTCAACGGTGTTTATTGCTAAAATTAAAATCACAAAAATCAATGTTGGAGATTATATAAATAATAGAGAGGAGAGACTATAAATCAACCTTTTCTTTTATTATTTGATTTTTTTTTTACCGTTGTGTTATTTGAATATCAAATTTTAAACATTGTATGTGACATCATATATATTTATCTCTATCTTTCATTTACTTTTTTATCTTCTTTGCATTTTAAAAATACATAAAAAAAAGGCTAAATTGCACTTTCCGTCGCCCAAGTTTTTCATTTTAGCAAAAATAATCGCCCAACTTTTTTTGGCGAATTTAATCCTCCGAAAATCCAAATATTGCAAATCTGTCCCCATATTTTTTTAATTGCACTTTTTGCCCCCTAAATTCATGGATTTTTTTTTAGACTTTTGGTCCTCCATTTTTTCAAAATCCATGATTTTTAGAAAATAAAAGTGCAAAAAACTCAAAATTTTGGGGATCAAAAGTGCAATTAAAAAATATGGGAACCAAATTCGCAACATTTAGGAGGACTAAATTTGCCAAAAAAAAATTGGGGGACCATTTTCGTCATACTGGAAAATTTAGGGGACGAAAATTGCAATTTAATCAAAAATAAATTACACCATTGTTCTCCCTATTTTGATATTGAACAATAATTTATCTTTTTTTTAATACTTTTATGATGCCTTTGCTGTCACTATCTAAAATATTTTGGTCCGTGTACTGCACCAGGTTACCCTTCATCCAAGCTTGTGCTTCGTGGTCAAGAAGCTAAAACACTGTTGTTCTTATCATTGCCTTGGGGAGAAGGTTTAACGTTCTATGAGCGTATCACAAAGGCCATGAAAGAAAGTGATGTCATAGCAATAAGAACAAGCAGAGAGATTGAAGGGAACTTATGCGACTACATAGCATCACAGTATGAAAAGCCAGTTCTTTTGAGTGGGCCAGTGTTACCTAAAGAGGGTGATGATCAGGGAAAGTTAGATGAACGGTTGGGTAAGTGGCTTGATGGGTTTGAGCCTGGTTGTGTTGTTTTTTGTGCATTCGGGTCTCAAATTATCTTGGAGAAAGCACAGTTTCAAGAGTTGTTGTTGGGGTTTGAGGCTACAGGTTTGCCTTTTTTGGTTTCTTTGAAGACTCCTCATGGATGTGAAAATGTTGAAGAGGCATTGCCTGAGGGGTTTGAAGAGAGGGTGAAAGGAAGAGGAATGGTTTCAAGTGGTTGGGTTCAGCAGCCATTGATATTGAACCATTCATCAGTGGGGTGCTTTGTGAATCATTGTGGGTTTGGGTCCATGTGGGAGTCTTTGATGAGTGATAAAAAAATAGTGTTGGTTCCACATCTTGGTGACCAATTGTTGAATACTAAGTTGTTGGTTGAAGAATTGGAAGTGGCAGTTGAGGTGAAGAGGGATGAAAATAATTGGGTTTCAAAAGAGAGTTTGAGTGAAGCCATTAAGTTAGTGATGGATAAAGATAGTGAGGTAGGTGATAGAGTGAAGAAGAACCACAAGAAGTGGATGGACATTTTGACCAAGCCAGGGCTAATGGATGGTTATGTTGATAGTTTTTTACAAAATCTTCAGGAGCTACGGAAGAAGTAATAATTGACCTGTTTCAGAATCAATCGGTCTCTATTCCTAATGACTAGAAATGAAATTTTGCATCAAATTAAGGGGGAAAAAGAATGGTAGTGTAATTACTCACCTTTGCGAGACTCTCAACGTTACATGGTGGTAGTGCTAGCTAGTGCTAAGAACAAAGTACTCCCTTCCCCGACAAAAGGCAGAGTTTGTAAATAAGTACTCTTGTAATTTGTACTCAAGCTCACTTTAGAGAAGCACTGTCTTATTAATATTAAGGTATTATCCTCAATTTAACTCCTGGAATTATGTGTCATGGATTAAGATTAATGTCTTATCCCTAATTTAAATCTAATAATTGGTATCAAAGAACATAATTTGTAATAAAACTTAACATAAATAAAATGTAGTCTTGAGTTTAATTCAAGTACCACATAAAACCCTCTTTGTAGCATACCTTAATCTTAAAGTGAAACAATTTACCCTTCCCTAAACATCTGATTAAGAAAGAACGATTCGTTTTTAACATTAGGAATAATATCAATTGAATAAAACGGTATATTATGGAAAAATGATACTAGTTAGTTATTAATGTACTAAGTAAATGTAAATGAATATATGGGTAAAAGACTATAAATGATAATTACACGGTTAGCTTCTATTCTACAGAAAGAATTGGAAGTCTGAATAGTCAGTTGACAAGCTAGAAATAAAATGTATATGGGGGAAAAAGACTGTAAATGATTTTTGCTGGTGTAAGCACCTGAAGAAACTGCAGTCAAAATTATATTTTATTCTCACAAAAAATTATATATAACTGCCGCACCAGCACCAAAAATTTGCTAAGCAATCCAAGCTATGAAACAATGCTTAATCAAAAGGGCGCTTCGTCATTTCTATCAACTCTCTTACAGAACAAAGGCACAAGTTCTCAAATTTACAGTGAAAAGGGACATCTTTGTCTGGGTCCATAGGCACTAGTACACCATCTCTGAAAATAAATTTAAAATCAAGCTTCAGTGATTCATTCAGTACCTCATCTTTGCTTTCAGTTGTATCTTGACTTGTTGAGTGAGAAACACATTCAGCTGGCACAACATCCTTGCCTTGGTTTAAGGGATTACATGTTCTCATGTTCAAGCAGTCAAAAGATGTTCCATGCTTTTCTTTTCTTAAGGTTTTGTTAGACAAATCACCAAAATCTTCAGCTACATAACATTTTCTAAGTGCTGAAATAAGATCCACGGATAACGATGCAACAGCATCATGGACATCTTCTACTGTCCAATGGCTGTCATTCAACTCATACTCGCGAATAAGTACTTTCTGTGTCAAATGATAGAGACTGTAGATACATCCAGGGCAACATTGATACAAGCAAATAACCCCAGATTCAGCATGACCACTGCCCTCACTTGCAGAGACATTAATATCTATAGCATTCTCATGTTTACCAGATATAACATCAGTTAACTTAACACCAGTCTCTACTGAGGACAAGCTGAGAGGCTTATTAGAGACTGTGTTGAGGTTACCAATCTCAACACCCACTTGTTCACAGATAGCGTGAAGTCCATTTTCAGATATGACACCAGAGTGAGAACATGTGGATCTATTCAAGTCTTTTGACATGCCAAGTTCTCCACCCAACACTTCATAATTTCCAGCAGTTACTGATTCAGATAGTCCAAATAGTAACCCATTCTCCTGATTTACGGATGGATCAAAAGGTTGGTTGGAAGCAGCACAGTTGTTAATATGTTTATCTGAAGAAGAATGGTTCTCTCGAGATTCTAAAGATCCTTTAGAACTTGCATTTCGACCATCATGATCAAGATTATCCAAATTATCATTGTTGTCATTCAATGCAAGACATCCAGTTGTTTCAGCCGGAATTCCCTGACGACTTCTCTCCAGTGTCGTCAAATCATCACCATTCTTAGGAACAACCAAATGGCAGTCCTCACCTTCAGCTTGGTGATCTTCACATGTGAGGTGACTGTTTAATGACCCAACACTTGCTGGCATAACCTTTGCTGCAAGCTCTGGGGAATCCTGCTCCAAACTAGAATGGAAGAAATTACGGTTAGAGACCAAGTCCAGACAAAACATATAGAAAGTAAACCATGCATAGTAAAGGAAAAAATAATAATACCCCAGCAATGCATAAGCCCAGTTGTTGACCATATCTTCCAAATAAGCCACTTGCGATAAAATACGAAGATATTGATATCTGTCTTTCCCTGCTTGAATTTTTGCATTGATCTGTTCAATTAAGACCTCAAGAACCTTCCTTACATTAAGAGAAACTTCCCTAACTGATTTATAAACACATCTGTATGCTGATAAACCAACAGCAATCAAGCCTCTGACTAAACCAGATCTTTCTTTGCTTTTAATGCCATCAAAGCTACAAGAAACTGCCACCTTGTCTTGTGAATTATTAGAATGAATTATACAGGAATTGAAAGGCCAGCCCCTCCAAGGTCCACTTACATCAGCACAAGGACCTTCTTTGAGTTTTGATGTGACCCAACAAAGTTCAGCAAAATGCGGGTATAGAAGAATTTGATAGCCAAATGTGGATATTGCCAACAACAGGGCTGATTTTCCCTTCAATGACCGACTGTTGGATGGTGGTGGAACTTTTGTAAAGGACTCAGGAAGTTGATTTTGACTCATATTTTCATTAGCTGATCCGTTATCTTTTCTGTGACATACTTTATCTTTACAAACTTCAATTGAATCATAGGTTCTGTCACTCTTCAGAACACTCATATGAGCATGAGATCTCTGATGAATCAATTGAACCTTCTGCTCAACTAAATTTCTCAATAGCTCTGCTGCAGATAGGTTGATCACCATGTCACGATCAAAATTCTCATCAATCTGCAGGGAGAATCGAGGAACTGTCTGCTCCAAAGGAGTTGACTGGCTGTCATTAGATCTATAACTCTGGAAGAATTCCTTGATTTTACGTGGAAGTTCTGTATAGGGAACTTCTGAAGTAGCCTGTTGTAAACGAAAAACAAAATATAAGGATCCACAACTCAAAATAAAATATCAGAAACATCTAATTAGTAGTTAATTCATCACAGCAAATCACCTATAATTGCGAAAACCAAGGATAATAAAATTTTGACCAAGGAGTAACACTTTGCCTGGCAATATTAATGTATAAACAACTATAATAAAATATTAATAGCTATAAGCATTACTCCCCATGAACAAGTCACTGTATAAATATACATTCTTATACGAGTTAAGAAATAACCAAATCTACAAAAATATAAAATCAACAGTTAATTAAAAAACAAGGAGCAAAAATCTAGGATCCAATTGTATAAAGGCTTTTATTTATTACAGACAAGATAAAGCATTCGCACCAGAACCATCAAGGATGTCGATAAACCAATGGACTCCACTTGCTCAATAAATGACATCCAGGCATGTGAAGCCTTTTTGTTGGCTTGGCCTTTGGTCATCTTTGCTGAGTTTTTCTCAGTATTTAACTTATTTTCCTTCACAACAACTTGGCTTAATGTGAAACAAGACTTTTCCATCCCAGGTGATAGATGATTTGTTGAGCAAGAATTACTCTTTTCAGCAATCTGGAAATGCTTCTCCACAGCCCACAAATCAATTCTTGGCATGAATACTATGCACGATTGCAAGCTAGCACATTTCACTGCCACACAGAAACATATCTGTGAGAATCAGATAAAGTTGCTAAACTTACAAACTCTCCTAACTCTTCCTTCTTCTCAATTCTTGAATGACCCCCTCTCCTCTACCTACTGATTTATACTACTTTACAACTGTCCTAACTGCCTATAACTGTTCTAACTGTTATTAACAGATTTGGGTCCCACTTATTCAACCCTTTATTCCTTATTCCTCTATTCCCATACCTAAGACATACTTATTCAGCAGTGCTTCCAAAAGGAGAAAAACCAAAATTACAAAGCTGAAAACAAGGAAAGAGAAACATACTTAATATTTGTGCAATTCCTAGCACTACATCTCCAAGTCCTTCTTGTGAAACAGTTGCCATATCAATCTTCTGTATCTCAATATTCCCAATAAAGCAGTAAAGAAGGCAAGAAGCAAGATGTCTCTGGCCAGATCGGGTATTTCCAGAAATCAATATCCGAAATCCGGATTTGTTAGTGAATGCAAATGACATTTTTGGCAATAAACCATTACACATGCCAACACGGTTCTTCATGGAGGGTTCAAACTTCACTTTGCCATCATCACTATCATCCACAGTATCAGGAGAATCAGTACGGCCAACGTTCACAGATAAGATGCCAGAACAAGCAAACTTCCTCTTTGCCTCAAAAGCAATATTTGTTTCTTGAAGCAAATCATCAACATGCAACCACCAGTGATCAATAGGCATTTTCTTTTTGTCTAGAGCAGAAATCATTACTGTCTTGATCATTGTTACAGCTTTAGATATACGGGGTGGCAACCATAGAGGTTCATCAAGATAAAGAGATACAAGAACAGTGCACAATGGCCGCAATAAACAAGGAACAAAGTGGATGGGAAGAGGCGTGCATACTACATCATTAGCAGCATTTCCGGCTTCTCTCCGAGAGCACGGCAGTGGGGAATGCAAAAAAGCCTCTAACCAATCTCTCTCCTCCACCGCAAAGGATGGAAGAGGAAGGTGTTTACAACCAGAACATTTTTCTTCAGCTACAGACAGCACTTCTTGCAAAGGGAAATTCCTTTTCAAAGCGTTGATGGCTGCTTGAGTACAGAGAGCCTGGAGATCAGCACCAGCATAGCCAAGAGTTTTTCTTGCAATCCACTCAAGCAAGAATCCATTAATTGGTTTTGGCCACCTCTGGGTGTGAAGTGAGAGAATGGAAGCTCTGTCCTCAATTGATGGCAATGGAAAATAAATTTCCCGATCAAATCTTCCAGGACGCCTCAGCGCTGGGTCAACAGCATCAGGACGGTTTGTTGCACCTATGACTACAACTGAACCCCTAGATTTCAAACCATCCATAAGGGCAAGCAATGTTGACACAACAGAACTGTGTGTCTGATCTTGCTGCCTAGTACGGCAGGGTGCCAGTCCATCTATCTCATCAAAGAATATTATAGAAGGTTGACATCTCTCAGCAACCTGAAATAATAGTCTTAGTTGGCGCTCAGCATCTCCGACATATTTCCCCAAGCAATCTGCACCTTTACGGGCAAAATATGCAATCCGTTTATCGCCACGAGCACATGCACCTATCAATGCCCGGACCACTAAGGTTTTCCCTGTTCCAGGATACCCATGCAAAAGAACACCTCTAGGGGGAGTAAGCCCTAAATTATCAAAGAACTCAGGATATAGTAGAGGCAAAATAACAACTTCTTTCATACACCGGATGACTTCTTTAAGCCCAGCAACAGATTCCCATCCCTGAAATGATTTTTCACAGGCAGGGTCTGAACCTCCAATGTACACGGGGGCTATTCTCAATATATCGCGATGAAGCCTCTTGCTCTCACGTTTCAAAAATTCTTCATCCTCGCCACAGTTTTCCAACCATCTGTCTTCTGTGCTAACATCCTTTCTCCAAGCATCATTTGAACGCTTTTTCATCTCCCACTTCATTTTCCTAGCCCTCAACTTCTTTATTTGGGCTACATATTTATTACCACGAGGTTGGAAGAGATGTCGATGGTCTGTGCAGGCTATAAGAAATTTACGATGATCAAAGATGCATCCATTTGATCTCGCACAAGGCTGCAAAACACAGATACAATGTTAGTTCTGATTAAGGTTGCTATAAAAAAGAATGCTTTCAATGTCTGTAAAATCAAAACAAAGGAAGTTCAGAGTATTTGTGAATGATTCTTAAAGAAATAGCATGTGATCAACCAAGTGATAAGTTTTTGGACAACGATCAACACGACACCCAATGGTTGCCCCTTGCCTCCCACAACGAGTGCACTTCAATGCTCTTCCTCTGCAAAGTGCAGCCCTCACATTTTTTAAGCATCCCAAGCCAGCAAAATAAACCTGCAAAAGTTGGTCATAATGAATATTTACTCTAACATAAAAGTTGATATGCTACAAATAGGCCAATTATTTGGGTATTGTGCTGAGCAACAAAACAATTAGCAGATAAAATTTGACAAAGAAAGGGAAGAAAAACATTTTTTTTCATGTGTTGGCAATATGTGCTGATTATTATAGTCAATATCAATTATACAACACCTATATTCTATAAAATAGTTTAATATAAAATTTATATTTTCAGCCCCAAAAAGAGTCTATATGTTCATTTGGCACAGATGATAAAATTGAAATGATGCACGTAAGATTAAAGAAAAGAAGTCTTTAAAAAGTTTAAAGAAATGTGGGAGCATCAAAAGTATAAAGCGTGTGACTTTACTTTGCGTCAAGTGTTTATTTACACCCTAGGCCAAGTATTGTAACCAAACAATATCCCTTATGTAAGTTATATTCTCAAAGAGAAAAGGAAAACTAGTTATGCCATAACTAGGAGAACTTATGATGTCATTTGTGATCAGCACATGTGCTACATCATTAACAAAATTACCAGAGTAAGTCTCTTACTACCAAACAGACATGGAACGTATTTAGTAGGTCTTAGAATGCCACTATGATCAGCAGGTCTGTAATATTATTATAAAACAAGTAGCAAATTAGGATGATATAAGTCTCAGTCTTAGATTAATGTCAAGCTCAAATATGCAGAGTTTCATGAAGCAAACCAAGATTCGAAAAATACTGGATTAAAATCACACCTCCGGACTCCATACAGCACAATGCTGATGCACCCATATTCTAGCAATACCATAGTGATCGTTAATAGGACCCAAGAGATGCCCAAGCCAACCAGGTTCATCATCGAAACCATCCCAAATATCATAATTAGGCTCCTCTGAAGCTGAAGACCCGCCATATGCTTCATTCTCACTCTCACCATTATCATGAACTAACCTTTTTGGAGGCTTACTGTCAGTACCTCCACCGCACAAACCACACCTTCTACCCTCTTTGAGATGTTGGTGGCCAGGCTTGTGATCTGAAGCCTGTTTCAACTCGTCCATCCTCACAATATTTGCATCTTTCAAGTCATTTTCATCAACGTCAACCTCCTTGTCAACGGATCCTTCATTTTCTACTTGTTTTGTCAAAATTCCAGCAATTTCAGCTACATCACTAGCATTTTTGCCTTCCTTCATAAACTCTAACTGATCATCCTGTTTATCTACATGTTCCACCAGAGACGGTTCAATGCAGCCACCATGCTCCTCTGTTTTCAAATTGTTAGATACGTTTCTCTCCTCATTCCCTATCGTAGGAGGGGTGTTACCATCCAATATGTCTATCAGATTCCCTCCAGACAACTCGTTTTCCAGAATTGAAGCACTCTCCTCATCTTTATTCAATACAATCTCCACTTCTCGACTCTTACTCTCATCTAAACTCCCATGAGACTCATTCTTTGTGGCTTTGATCCTCCCCGGTCTCTTCGACTTAACTATCTTCGGCATGGAACCTTCCAATTCCTTTTCGTTATCTACCTCTACATCCTTCAACCCCTCCTCACCCAAGCTTCCAACCACATCCTCAAACAACTTCCTTTTCCCATGGCACGATTCCCTCTCCTCCTTTACCTCAAAACCTACATTCCTAACCCTCGATTCCCTCTCCTCCTTCGCCTCAAAACCTACATTCCTAGCCCTTGATCTCAACCTGGAACTCCAAGTCCCTGGACTTACTGCGCCACTGCCAGAACTCCCATTTTCCCTCCCTAAACTATTGACACCCTCCACATCCCTCTGCATTCCATTTTCCCCTAACCTCCTCCGTTTCTTCAGAGGAGGGGGAGAAGCATCGAGCAAAACCGGAGCACGCCGAACACGGGAGCTTCGGCGAACCCCTGCATCAGGGCTCAGAGCAACATCATCCTCATTGAACTCACCATGGTTCTGATTGCACTCCTCCTCATATATTGCATCCATCCTCTTGTTCTTCTTCCGAAGCCCGGATCGAACATTGTTCCTCTGCTCCAACAACGATTCAGATCGCATGAGAACAAAGCCAAACGATAAAACAATCACGAAACAGAAAAACCAAAAAAAAAACTGAAACTTTTTTTGCTCTATCAAAAACTAGAAAATGGGCATTCGATGATTGTAATCTTCGTTTAATTGGGTGTTCGAATATGATACGATTCATACGAGAAGCGTCACACTCACCATAGTATGAGCTGAGCTCGATGGGCCAAGGTGGGGAACTTTTGAGAGAAACCGAAACCCTAGCAATCGAATTGAAGAACCATTTACCCTGTAGTTCTGATTTGATTGATAGAACCTGTTTTTTTATTTGAAATCTATGATTCTGGGTTTTGGGGTTCTTCAATGCTTTCTTCTTCGTTTATCAGTGTTTTCTTCTCTGAAATTGTTTCTCTGTTTCTGTTACTACTAGGGCGTGAGGGAGTGAAAAATAAGAGGGTTTTGCTCTGATATTTTTATTCTTATGACACGCGTGAGTAGGTGGCGTGGTCTACACGTGATGGTTAGGAGAGAATTAAAGAAACGAGAGCCGTCTGATTATATGATAGTGTGATTCACGCGCTGAAAGCAGAAAGTGGGATGGGTATTTTAATGGTGTATTTTGACAAATTTTCTCTTTTATTTTTATCCAACAAATTGTTGCCGCCAAAGTTTATGCGAGTTTGCATCATACATTCGCACCAAATATAAAGCAAATTGGGAGGGTATTGGACGTGTGCATGTTGCTTAGGTTTTCAAAGGGCAACGGCTCCTTAAAAATTTAAATGCATACTTTGTGGGGCTACTTGTCCTTTGAGGTTTTCTCCATTTTCTTTTAGGTTTAATTACTTTCCGGTCTCGGAATTATTTGAAATTTTTTAAATAAGTCCTTATATTTAAAAGTTTGTAATTAAATCCTTGAACTTATAAATAATTTGTAATTAGGTCCTTATATTTTTAATGTTTATAATTGAATCCCTGAACTTGTAAACAATTTGTAATTAGATCCTTGGAGTAGGATTTCTATTAATAGATCGTGGTCCGTGAAGTTAAACGAAATATTCTTGATGTCATCCTTCTTGAGTAAGGCTGAAATGGTCATCCACATAGGATGACATCAAGAATATTACATCTAACTTCATAGTCTACTAACAGAAACCCTACCCTAGGGACCTAATTGCAAATTATTGTACAAGTTTAGGGACCCGATTAAAAATGTTTAAAGTATAGGTGAGACAACCCTTTCCTAGGAGGTCCCATTGGTGACCCCACTTATAATTATTAGCGTTATAGCGTAGCGTAGTAATATAAAATTTGCGAAAATATTAAAACATACAATACATACTGATACCATAATAAAAGTATACATACATAATAGTACTGGCTCCATCAGTAGAGCCTACAACACTGATACCAAATATAAAATACTTCAGAGTACGAAATAAATAAAAACTAAAAACATAGCAGCAGAATAAAATGCAATCAGACTTCCTCTCTTGGCGCTCAAGGTCCCCCAGCATTGGGATCCGAGGCTCTCCTGCCGGCATCAGGCTCAACAGGTATGCCATCAATCTCCTCTGAAAATTCCTCATCAGGTTCTTCTCGTACAGTCGAGAATAAAGATAAAATACGACATAGAAAATAAAGGGGATAAGAAACAGTAATATGTCATACATGAAAAAAACAGCGATATAAATAATGTATATAAATAGCAACACACCGAATCACAACAGTGACAACCAAACAACTTCCGGATAATTTTTCCCCTAACTACTGTCTTTCACACTCATGCAACTAACGACTATATGGACGCGATCACGACGCGACATCCCCAACAGATCAAGGTGTCTTAGTCATCACTATGCTACCCCTATAAAGTAGGGTTCGGTCTAAAGCCCGCATGCCCAACTCGTCTCATGGGTACGACATATTCCCCCGCCCGCAGGCCAGGTCAGAATATTCGCCCGTTAACAACGTAACTTACGGTAACGACATGTTTCCCCGCCCGCAGGCTAGGTCGGAGCATTTGCTCGTCCGTTAACAACTCAACTTTCGGTAACGACATATCCCCCCGCCCGCAGGCTAGGTCGAGATATTCGTCCGTCCGTCTACAATTCGACTAACGGGTACGACCACCTCCCGGCAGGTAAGATCGGAATCGTCCCTACGCCAAACTAATCGGTACGACCATCTCCCCGCAAATAAGATCGAAATCGTCCATATGCCAACACAGTGATGAATAACAATTATGCAACATGAATCTCACTGACTCATCTCAGGATTAACACTTAGTGCCTCAACCACGACTTATATACAACCGCGACCAACTTTCATCCGGCTTAACCGGGTATCAACTCACATCACAACAACAACAGATCAACTATATCACTAGGTTGAGCACTACGACATATATATATATATATATAACCTCGACTTTCTCAACACACATTCATCACCCGATTTATTAGAAATCACTGCCTAGTTCTACTCAGACAACAGCAGTCACAACAGACATCAACAACAGCCAGAATATATATTCAACAGTAAAATCAACTTACAAATAAATAACATTTAATCAATTATAGCATATAATAGACATCATACACATATCACATATAATATATCAAATATCCAATCACAGCACAAACAACCTCAATATGCAGTAAAATCAACCTAATGGTCAAACGACCTATAGTAGGGTTTGGGTCGCCCTACGCATATCAATATATATTATTTAAAGCTTGCTTCCCCGACGATATTGTGGTTCTTTCCCCCACCTTAGTGATTTTCCCGAGAGATTCCGAATGCGGCTCCGCAACAGTCAATCAAGTGCACGATCGAGTGTTCGAGTCCTGTCAAGTTCTATACAGTAAAACACAACCAGAAATTTGAATAATTAAATCATAACCTACCTAATCTTTAGGATTAGCTACTGCCCTTATTTAATTAATTAGGCTAGAGATGTTGAAATTCTACCAACTCTTGAATCAATGACCCTTAAGCATACCTAATGCATAATCAATGATCAATTATCAAAGATTTGAACCAAAACCCCTTAAACCCAAAAGGTAGGGTTTCGGCCATCACCATGAAAAATAGGTGAGAGTTTGATTTGGCCTCCTAATCACTTGGATTACATGATTAAGGGATGAAATATGTGAAATCAAGAACAAAGAACAAAAAATCCCATTTTCCCCACAATACACCCATTCAGACCTGAAAATATAAATAGGTTAGAGGTTTTATTTGATTTCAAGCTCTTGGATTATGATAGTAGGGGATGATACTAGCTCATAGGAATTGGTTTGGCATCTAAATGATTTTTCTACAATTTTCTAGAGATTTTTGAAGTTTAGATCTAGAAATTGAAACTCATGAAAATAAATGGAGAAAATAAAGATTGAGAGCTCAAGGACGAAATCTATACCTTCTAGGTGATAGAGGAGGATGATAGGAGCAACTTTGCTTTACAAACTTTCTTGAAAAAGCTTGAGGAAGCTTGAGAAAAATGAAGTTGAAAATGGAGGAAGAAGAAGGAAGAAGAAAGAAGAAGAAGAAAGAAGCAGCAACAGCCAGCGAGAATGAGGAGGAAAAAGGTGAGTGGGTGAAGATATTTCCTTAGTGACTTAATGAGTAAGAAAGGTAAAAGGGTAAAAAGGTAATTTAGTAAAAAGACCAAGGGCAATTTGGTCCTTTCGCATCCCGACATTTTGAAATTATAACGACACTGGTAGGAGTTCCCAAATAATTTATCATAGCCCTGATATAAAAATCATTGGCTCAAGGTTCTCGAAAAAACCCTAAGACAGCTCGAATGGTCACCTAGAACGATTATCGGCCTGAATATAAAATATTATTTATATTTTTGGACGTCAGGACACATTTTAGCAAATAGGTAGAGGATTGAATTTTACGACTAGTGGTTTTGACCGTTAGTCAAAATGAGGTCTTGATAGTAGAAAAACACTATCGTCCGAAAAAACATAGATCGGGCTTCGTTTAAGTTTTCGGTCCAAAACTTAACCATAGCTTCCTACGATAGCGTAGAGCGTGACTATGGCCTAGCTAACGCAGCAAGACCCGAGGAATCGGATACGGATCTTTTTCAGTCTCTTTCGCTGGGGCAAAGCCTGATCCTGCAGTCCCTGCAGTCCCTGTCTATCTCTTTCCATCTAAAATCTCTAGACTCTATCGAGCCAGCAGTAGCAGTATACAATCACTTAAACACTGGTTAAATAAAAAGATTAAGAAAATCGGGATGTTACAATAGGGAACCAATTACGAATTATTTACAGGTTCATATTACAAACTTTTAATATATAAGGACCTATCAGAAAATTCCTAAATAATTCACACACTTGCAAAGTTATTAAACCTTTAATTTATTTTTTTAAATTCTCAATTTTTTTTTGTCCGTATATTTGTGGTTATAAACTAAAGCAAGCTTTCAAATCACAAATGGCAATACCTAAGTGGTTGTGACTTCTTGATTGTGGTTGTTGTAACAATAATATTACATCCGAGAGCATGTTTATTGGTTTGGATCAATCAAACGAACCCGAAAAATTGAACCAAACCATTTTCTATTGGTTCATATTTTTTGGGTGTTCGACCGTGATTCAAATCGAACCGATTAAAATCCAATACTAATTGATTCGATTATCAAATTCAAGGTTTTTGAAATTGAACCAAACCAATTATATTAATATATATATTAAAAATTCTCAAATAATATAGCTTTTGATACTTTTATTTTCACATCTAAGAAATGTTTATATATGGTTTAGTTTGAAAATTTCTCTTGATCATACTTTTTATTAAAGGCTTATGCATTTTTTTATATTTTTTAAAACAGTTTTTTCGATAGAACCGAACCAACTTGTTCTTGATTGGGTTGGTTTGGTTCGGGTTACTTGATTTTTTTTTGCAAATCCGAACCAAGCCGAACTAATTGGTTTTGATTGGTTGGGATTTTTTCACATGGAGTCAAACCAAACCTATTCGTAAACACCTCTTACATCACAACCTTATTCCATGTTAGCTTACATTAACTTGAATAAATTCCTAACCACCATGGTACGATGCACTTGCAACCATGAATTTAAAACCTTGCTCAAAAGTAAATTATGATTAATTTCAAGTTATAAGTAATCAATGGATTAGGGTTAAATATGTCTTAGAAATTAAAGGTGAAATCAGGTCGGGTTGGGTCGGGTTGACGGGGAAAATGAAACTGAACCGATCAATGTTGGTCGGTTCAGGACAGGTCGGGTTCCAGGAAAAGCGGCACGCAATCCAAGCCAACCCAATCCGACCATATTCGGGTTGGTTCAAGTCGAGTCATCGGGTTCAACAATAAATAATGAAAAAATAAAAACTTAAAATCAGAAAACCCTTTCCCAGTTTCCCGATTCTTTTTCCATTCTCTCAGTCTCTCTCCCTCTCTCATACTCTCTCTCTCTCTCTCTCAGAAACGCACCCCGCCGTCATGCCCTATTCCTCTTCAACTACCCAGATCCACCATTAAGCCCCACCATCCTCAGTCGCACTTCGACCCCTGAATGTTGGATCTGAGTAAGCAAGGTGAGCATGATTGTAGATATGGGCGGAGAAGACGCGCATGAGATTCGCGGCGGTCGCGTAGCCTTGAGCTTTGAAGCACGTTGCGGTCACCCTTCCACATTAGAACGGAAGAGATGGACGAGCGCCGCCAGAGGTGAAGGAAGAGATGGCCGTTGCTGAGAAAGATGAGATGAGAGGGGGGATTTTAAAACTAACTTACTTTTATACCCTTATAATTTTAGATTTTAAAATACATAAGTGGAGATATTTTAATCAATGCATTCAAAATGTTTTAAATCTCCTTCTCTCCCCTTCCCTCCAAACACCCCCAATACTGGAGGAGAGCCAAAATTAAATGATGAGAGATTTTGCTCTCCTTCATTTCCCTCCCCTTCCCTCCTAAAAAAAAGAACCAAACAAAAAATGATTAAAAAAATATCTCCTCTCCATTCGCCTCTAAATAAACATTATGTTATAATCATGAAAGGTCAGTGCAATCAACTCATAAACTTTAAGAAAAGTCAATATAATTTTTAAAATAAGAAGGATATTAAATATAATTTCATGAGTTTTAACTTTTTCCCATCTCTCGCTTCCATTTATTTTACAATAATAGAAACTGTCCAACAGAATTCTTTAAAAGCTTTGAGCAATTAAATTTGTAATTTTTCCATATCAAAATACCAGAAAGATATATGCATTGTAAATACCCAATTAAGTGAATACATACAAAAGTAACTTATAAAAAATAAACATAAAATCTCATGTGTAATGCTTGTTTTAAGAATAAAAATTTAAAAAAAAAAAAACCAATATGCATAAGTGAAGTTAAAAAAAAAATAAAGTTCAAATTTACTTCATTTAATCATATATTATCATATTGTTAAAATAATTTAATTTTTCAGATACTTAATATGATCAAACTTTTAGTCAAACGGACAATATAAGAAAAGGTATACTCACATTACATCAAAATTAAAAACAAGAGTATTATCACATTTCTTCAGATTATCTACAAATATCAATTTAAATCCGGCATAAAAATTTGTTACAGATCCAACCATAAAAAGGATCCACTAACATGTGGAATCAATGGATGCACAGGAACAGTGATGTAAATTGTAATCAAATATGTAAAAGAAAGGGATGTGCAATTCCTGAATGTAGTTTTGGAGAATTTTACTATGATACTGGTACTCTGCCACGTAAAGGGCAGAATTTGATTGTTAAATTGAACACTAGACTATGGATTGGGTAGCTGTTATTAAATAACCAGTACTTCCAAACTCAATTTTCAACTTGCTCTTTCATTCTAAAATTCTATACAAATTACCAGATAAGAAATATTCATTCTAAAATTCTATACAAATTAGGAGATAAGAAATATATAATAGGAATAATAGTACACAAAAATTAACATACAGTCCCCTTGAGTCAGCTTAACCTGTAGGATATGAATTGTGTTCAAACCCACGCAATATGCTACGCCCCTTTCCCTCCCCATATAAGGCCCCCTTAAATCGAAAAAAATTGACAAGCAAAGCATGCAACACCAAGCTATAAGATTAAGTCATAATAGAAAGTTCACTGCTGTATGCAAAGGTTGCAACCATGGTTGTCAAACGCGCGAGTTGACTCGTACAATCGTCCGAGTCTACGTTTCTAGGTAGGCAAAACTGATTAACTCGTAGGTAAAATCAGTTTCTGTTTCTGAGCAAACTCGGTCAAACTCGGTTTGACTCAGTCAAACTCGCTCGAAATCACGAGTCTAGGTGCGAGTCACCGAGTCTGCTTGTTTTTTTTTAAAAAAAAATCACAACTTGGTGTTTCAAGAGATCTGGGCGTGCGTAGATGGATGCACACGGAAGAGATGATCGGAGCGACACGCGACATTGTGTTAGAGCGGCCCTTGACTCGTACTCTCTCTGGTGGCACTAAGGTTTGTCAGCGGAATAAGAAGAAATGGGGAAGAAGAAGGCAGGTCCGTAGGTGTGTGGCAGCTAGGGGAGAAAAGGGAGCTTGATGGCTGCTAGGGTTATTAAGCAAAGAAAGAAGAGATGGGTAATGGGCTAAAAAAATTTTTGGGGCCCAAATTAATGGTAGCCTGTACCAAAATAAAAAGAAGGTAAAGGACTTCAACTTGAGTCTTGTGAATTCTTACAAACTGGGTGTAGGCCTTCTTGGGTGGAGGTCATATTTGAAGCTGTCATTTTTATGGTTTTCTTTCAATTTTTTAAACTAAATTACTTGTAAAATATTTTGTATGTTTATATAAATAAATTTAGATATTATGTTTTATATATACAACTCAAATAATTATAAATGTTAATAGCTTATGTTTTTTTTAATTTATTAATGTTTTGGTCATACTTTATTATTGTAGAGTTTGAATGTCGAATAAATATTGTGTTACACTATTTTATGTTATGTATATATGCTATTTATAAGGTTTTTTAATATTAGGTAGACTTGTAGAGTCGAGTCTACCTATGTTCCACAAGTCTACACTCTGACAACCTTGGTTGCAACTTTGCATTCAACTCACCAGTCTGGTATGTCTAGGATAATACAATTTACCTGAAAACAAACATAGCCCAAAAATATTAACACGGGTGATGGACCACAAGTACATCATTTGGATGTTCAAAACTATCAAAATTTACAGACAAAATCCTATCAACAGCTGGTTTTATCAATCACTCATCTCCATCAAGCATGGTAATGTCTTCTACATCAGTTTCTTTATTCATTTTGCGCAACTCCTCAATCTCAACCAGCAACAAAGGATCATTCACCACCTTATCTGCCTGCAATATCTTTGGGCAACCTGACACACAAAGATTAGGTTAAAAAGCTATGCAAAGGGTGGCACAGGAATGTGAACGTTATTAGTTATCACTTTATCAGATATCAATTATGTACCTGACATTGGGCATTGAGTAGGGTGTTGCTTTGACCTTAAATATTTCATTATTATTTTCTTTTCATAAATGTGCCTACATCCCATACTGCATCAATGAAAGAGAAACATGAGGAACATAACATACATAATATATCAATATCTGAATCCACTCACAAGCTCTACCACAGAACATGCATTTCAGTGTAAACAAATAAACTTCCAAGCAGTGGTGGATCTTGAGAAAAATTTTTGGGGGAGCCACTAAACACTAATAAAAATAATTCACTTAAATTTACAATTAATCATGCATAATTTTATTACTCAAATATATAAAGTGAGTAAACATTCAATATGTAAAATCCTATCTAGTGTTTACTCATCTTACACAGGAGAGATTAAGAAGTTTGAAACAGATGAGCTGAGGAGGAAAAACTTATTTGTAGTGAGTCCGGATGATGTTGAGTTAGAAATAATATTCACTTTAATGGACTTGTTCAACTATTTGAATATTTTTTAAATAAGTATGGTCTAATAGTAGTGCTCCAAAAAATAAAATATATGATAGTTTGTGAACTTTGCATGTATAATATATGTTGCACAAATTATTTCGAGGGTGTCATAATTTTTTTATATAAAAAAATTTAGGAGGAAAAGTTCGGCTCTCCCCGCTCCTAAGAAGATCTGCCATTGCTTCCAAGTACCAATGCTCTTCTATCCCATACAAATACAAAAACAAGTTAGGCACCATTGATATTAACAAATACTCCCGAGTGACAATTATAATGGTAATACACCTCTACCCTCACCATGAAAGTTCCATCTCCAAGTAATGCTTCAAAACGAAACACCTCAAAGGCCATAAACATATTTAACTTAGTGTACATAATTGACTCTTGGTTTTAGTAGCCACTCATACAACAACAGTTATAATGAATCTTCCTTGATTCCATAAATATATCTACAGACTATACAACATCTTCAAGTGCATCGTAATATTTATTCTTTTTATAACTGATACAATTCACAGCAAAGTAACTCATTTTTTCAGAGCCACTTTCCAATTGTCTGTTGCAGTGTCTAATCTATAACTGTGTTGTATCCATGACTTACCTAGGTGCTATCTTAAAGGGAATCTAAGGTGCAGTTCATCAGCCATGTCATGAATCAAATATGACGAGAAAACTTCTGCCTGCTTACTTGAGAATAGAATTTTAAGTTTACCAGAATGCAGGACTGTAATGAACTTCCTACATACAAGAGAGTTGACATCTACGTTTGTGAAGATGTGCAACTAAAGACTAAATAGGAGAGCCTTGGGGGGAGCATAGTGGGGGAAATGAAATGCTCATCTACCAACACAGGACATAAATGGATATCCGTCACCTGTTAATCCGACCTATTGATGTAGCTTCAGCACAGGTATGGGTGAGAAAAGTTACAGATGGATGCATGTATGAAGATTTTTTTATCCAGATATGGGTATGGATCTATATATATTACATTCATTTACACAACTGCACATATAAATATACAAATAACAATGATAAATTGTTTCTTTTTTTTTTTTTTTACAATATAAAAAATTAGTTATTTGGGGTCAGGCATGGGTTTGAATAAAAAAGCACACCCAAATGGATATGGAGACAAATACAGATGAGTCTTTCTTATTTAGGTTTGCATATGGATGCTTCAGCCTTTGACCCAAAGCCAACCCATCATTACTACCAGAGAGGGTAGGTGAAGGATCTTCAAAATATAGACAAGCTGTATCATATCTCCTAGACAAATCAGCAGTGTAGACTCTAATAACATCCCATAAGTTCACCAGAAACTTGGCTTAACATGCTCGATACCCTTCAATGACCACTCTGACAAGCATCTTTCTGAAAAACTAAATGGTTCTAAACAAATGCAGATCAGCTCAAGAGCTACTGACTGAACTATGTACATAAAGATTTTTGCAATCAATTTTCTCCCACTGGGATTATTTATCAAGTTACCTATTCAGCCTAGGGAGAGAATGACAGTAGACATTCAATGTTTATTTAAAATAACATTGTGAAAAAACAATAAATTAATTAATCAAACTATGTAAGCTTAAAAAATAAATAAATGAAAAATAACACAACAAAAAGATGCAACTCCTACTATTAATAGAACAAGAAAACATTACTAACAGAAACAGCAATATTTTGAATTCGATTCATATGATACCTGCGAACGGGTTCTTCAAGCTCAGTAATAGGCTTTCCAGTCAAGGGACAAGTCACATTCAAAATACTAGATTGGGTGCTGGTCATTACAATGTCCTCCTGCTCTTCACCTGGCATTGGCTGTCCCCCATGATGGACATTCTAAAGACAGAAGATAAAAAGCAAGCACATCAGATTGTTACGAACTTACGAGCATTCACTTATGACTTAACAACAATCTTGCAGATGAAAAGGGTAGGAACTCGGTAGTAAGATATTATTGCATATGTTACATAAACAACTTTTCTTTTAAACAGGGTCATGAAAACAAAATATTACAAAGTGAAATGCATAAGAGAAAGTGCAAAGTGAAAACCAGCGTTTAGCATGTGTTTGGAGTAGCTTATTTTATGTTCAAAACAGCTTATAATCAAAAGACTCCTGAGAGAGCTTTCAATTAAGCGATTATTTCTCTAGAAATAATATAATCCAAGCATGCCTTTAATTCATCTCTCCCTACTTCCTCTCAGAGCATATGTGCATGTGAATCAGTGTGACTGAAAGAAAGTATGAGAGAGAGATCATACAATCCTAAGAAAATTGACACGGAACATTTATTGTAAATAAATAAATTCTGAAAATTGCATTAATGGAAACACAAGTCTGATATAAACTTATCCAATGATGGGAAGGTATCCTTCTATTGACTGGGATCCCGTCTTGTAAGAAAAGGATGAGGATTTATGGCATTGCAAGTAAATGTTCGAAACAGCAGTTATATCTCTACCTTTCCCAGAATTTAAAATCATTGCCAGCAACAAAGATAACACTTTAGATGAGTGGTAGGTTTTCCCAATCTTTCAACTCCATTACGGAATTAATAATTTTACGAACAAGATATTTGAAGAGAAATGATAGTACACTATTTTCAAACTAAGGCAATAAGGAAGTCCACTGAGCAATGCACTGACCAAAAGACAACAACAACAACCAGAGACTTTTCCCACTAGGTGGGGTTGACCACTGACTAAAACACAAATAAAGATAATAAACATTATGGGTGTGTTTGGGTTGGCATTGGGTTCAACGCCAACACAAATCTAACGCCAATGACACTCCGGATAGCGAAGCAGCCCTTAGCCGCTACGGTGCTCGAATAGCGTAGCGTTTTCTAATAGCGGCCATCCCACTCCCGCTATCCTGCTATAGCGGATTCGGGGGTCGGCCGCTATCCGGGATTGATAACTATGCTCTGGATTGGCGTTGAAAAATCATGTTGGAATTGGGTTGGCAACGCAAATCGAAACACACACATAGATATTTTCATCTACATAGTAACACATACACACAAAATATTCTTTCAACACACAGGAGTGACAAGAAACATACCCATACAGCTTCCTTAAATTGGCGTACTTTAGGGTCTGAAGTTGGATTGGCCTTAAACTGTGCAACTTCACCCTCAAACAACTTACCAAAATCAGTCAACTGCATTTGCAACCCCAATAAGCAAGTTAGTTTTTGGAGAACAGGGTATGAAGGTTAGATGATAACATATAATCATAATAGTTTATTAAGACCAAAAAAAGCTCCACATTCCATAACCTCTTCTCCAGGCTGGTATCTGTTTGCAAAAGCTTGAACTGCAGATGAAAAATGCACACTGACTTCAGATAGGCCTGCTAACTCGAGAACCGCATCTTCCAATTGCTTCACCTGAAAAGCTTTTCACTTTTCACTCATCATATCATCAATATTGCCAAAAATCAAAACTTGGATTTCCTGTCAAGTAATCAAACAGAAATAAATTAAATAATATCAAAATACCATATCAGAAAGGCTTTCTTTCTCCAATTCAACAGCAATATCCTTCATCAAATCCATAGTCCTTCGAATATCCTAAAAACAAACGCAGAAAATGCAACACAATCAGTCATAAATAAATAAATGCATCATTTTTACTTGAACCCAGAATAAAAAATTCCTTTTTTTTAAGGAAGCAATAAAGAAACAAGTCCAGTGAATTAAAGGGTACCCTAGAAAAGAAGAAAAAAATGCATTGAAGGAAAAGGGGGGTTGAATAGTTACAGTAATGAGTTGCTGATAATCGGAACTGAAGGTGGAAGCTGCGGTTTTGATTCGTCCAGCGCCGCCGCCATGTGAAGTTGAAGCCATGTTTGTGAACCTTTCCGCTTCTCCGATCGATCACAAACCAAACCCTCTTTCGCTACTTGGAAGACTACGAACTGTGACTGTGAAAGAAGGAAATTTGGAGGGAGACTAGGGTAGGGATGAAATTCAACAAATTCCGGTCCTACAAAACGGTTCGTTTTGTATGGCTTCTTTTACCATTTTATGTTATATTTTTTTTTAGTTTAATTGTTATGCATTGTCAGTGTAAAGTTTTTTACACTAACAAACAATCAGAAATCATGGTATGTGTGACTTTTGAGGTAGTTGGAATAAGAGTCAAACACTTTAGCTTATGTGACAATTTCTGATTGGTTGTCTGTATAAAATATCTTTATATTGACAATATATATCAATTAAATTCATTTTTTTTTATATATACCATTTTATGTTATTTATTCAACGTTTAAAACATTTCCACTTTGAGATAGGAAATTATTATTATTATAAACAAAAAAAAAGATAGGAAATTATTATTATTATTACAATTTACAAATTAATTTTTTGAGAGATACAATATTTTGAAGGACAAAATATAGGTCAAGTGTCTTATGTTTTTTGCAATTCAATATTTATATATAGCATGCATATTTTTTATCAAAAAAAAAACTATGCATATTTTCTGTATACATCAAAAATTAACTTTTGATTTATACTCGTAATGTCATCTGGTTTATATTTTGTTAAAAAATAGAAACTCTTGATATTTAGAAGTCATTTTAACCATTGACTAATTCGAATTGAGCTAATATGACTCATTTAAGGAGACAATGCATTGGCTTATAGAATCACAGGTTCAAGCCACAGAACCATTTTTTCCTTTTTATGGTCCAATAGGTTGGACCAAAACTATTAGAACACTAATAAAAACACTGAAAAATAGTAAATATTAACCGGTAGAAATACGGGCAAAATGACTTACAACCAAAGCAACGCTCCTAAAGAACTCGCTCTGCCCATTATACTTTCCAAATACAAGAAAATATGACCATGATGAGGCCGGCAAGATGTATTCAACGGTGACGAAGGTAGAACCGACGACGGCTATGGTTTTTTCTTTTCTGTTTTCTTTCTCTATTTATCCTTTCTCTTCTTTTCCTTCTTTTTTCTTCTTTCTGTTTTTCTTGAAATAACAAATAAAATAAAATAATAATAAAAATCTAGACCCGTACCAAATTACATGCCAACTTGACACCCGACCAACCTGCTGGCCAAAATGAACAAAAATGGGTCGCATTTTACTTACGTAGTTTTTTTACGGATCGTGTCTTTTGGGTTCGAATTTGAATACTGAGCAGCCCTCTAAAAATACATGAATGATTCCTGCTCTCTACGCTTTTTGGTAAATCCTACTCTATACAACCCAAAAAAGTGTGCTTTTGGAAAGTATACCCAGGAGAGAGACTTGTTTAGAAGCCTTGGACCTGGTTGTAAGAAATTCTGCCCATATTATTTCCACTGAATAATATTACTATTTTCGGTGTTTCTATAATGCTATGTTTGTTATGACAGAAACAGAGAAGAGAGAAAGAGAATTTTGGACTAATAATAGGCTTAATAACAATATTGATCGCAATTTGGACTAAAGAATATGGTCTAATAATTTTGGCATCCAATTAATCTAGATTTTATAAAATACGATATTGACTTATATTAATCCATATAACACATTCTATAAACCTTCCACTTGAATGATATTGGTCAAGTCTTTATATTTTAATGAGAAAACCATTCTCTAAATTAATCAAACAAATTGGAGGTCACATGTAAAGGTAGAGGAAGCGAACCAACATTAAGTATCCCCAAATGTATGCTTATATATAAGGATAGATCCAGAAAACATCAAGGCCAAACCTATCTCAGAACTTTTGTTTGACTCAATTTTACATATCTTGTTTTAGAATATATTGGGAGTTACAATATTGCTTTTTGGAAATAATAATATTTTACCCCAACACAGAAAATTACTCCGATATTTTTCTACCTATAAATATATGATACTAGTGTCCAACTTTTCTACTCGGATATTTAAATGAGATGCACTATCAGTTTAAATATTTTGTTATACTGTCAATCAATCATACATTGTGACATCATTAGAAATGTTTAGCTCTTATGATAACTACCTTAAAAGTCACACATAAGATGATTCGTGATTGATTAATACCGTAAACTTTACATTGATAGTGTATCCAAACTAAACACAATATATAAACCAAGAATACCTTGGAGTCACCCATTTCAAGAAGGTATTCGTTTCTTCTCACCTCATAATGAAAGTAAACTTAATATTTAATTTGTTGATACAAATTGCTCTGTTTTCATTAATTCTACTTACTATCTCTGTAATAATGAAAAAGCATAAAACTAGCTACTATCTATGTACCGAAAAAATTACTTACTAAAGCGCCTACAGAAAAAAGGGCACATGAACATGATAGCCCCGCCCTTGAGAGGGAGGACGCATTATCCAAAACCTAAGCCAATACCTCCCCCTAAATTCTACATTGCAAGCACAATCTTCTCTACCAAGCACCATTGTCTCTTTGATTAACCAACTACCTACCTCTGCCTAGAGATGGTTGCTTTGCAGGGGTCAACTTCCGAAATGCAGCATGCAGTATCATACCTACAGAGATGTTTTGAACTTTAGAAGTCGCTAGATAAAGGACTAGTTAAAGAAGGGAATAACTCAATAAGTAGCAACAATAAGACTACATATGTGGAATGACTCACCTGCATAGCTAACACTTAAGGCACAAAAGAGAGCCATTTGAACATTGGAATAGATTAGAATGACTGCTGTTGCTGCAAAAGATACGATCCATAGACGAGAGCTCCAGTTAATCTTATGAACATCAAGTTAGACATATTTTTCCAGCATCCATAAACAATGTGCTACGGATACCATGCATTACATGAAAAATAGAAAGAGAAAATGCATGCAGAACATAAGAGATGCTGCATAATCTCAATAGTCAGTAGAAGACATTTCTATGTAAGATTATGCCACAAAGCACATAACAGATTCAAAAATTTGTACATGCATAGGGAAAAGTTGAGTGCTTTTTTTAAGGAAAGATTATGTAATCAGTCCAATCTACAACATAAGCAATGTCCAAACAGCACATGCCTTGGATAATTGGATTTATTGCTACATCCCCCAATAAAACTAAAAGGAAGATCATAAGAAGAATAGAGTCCCCCCTCTTCTTTAAGGGTAAAAGGCTAATAGAAAATCAGTTCTTTCTCAAGTAATAAAAAGGAGAAAATAAATCAACTATACTCATCCTCATTCAATAAGAAATGATTGCTCACCACATTGAGCGAGGCGAAGCAAGCACTGCTGAGTTACAGGATACTTGTCCAATCCCCATCTGTCACTAAAAAACTTGAAAAAATCCCACAATGCTAAGCATGATATCAACCCAACAAGAGCAAGTGGCATCTTATATCTGCAACCCATCAAAACCAAACACAATTTTCTTCTATCAAACAAGAACAACATAGAGGAGGAGGAGGAGGAGAATAAGGAGCATATTAATACGCCACTGCAAGGAGTAAAAGTATCAAAACCACCTAACTACACTATCAAAAACAACAGAACACAACCACCCACCATAATGTAAGAAACACAGCAATTCACAAAGAATATAGCCATATTTCATCAAACACATTTTGTTGCAAAAATAGCCTCTAAAATCCTCCAATTCAAAGCATGATAGAATACATAATATCTTTAAATTTTTCATAAAAATCCACCAAAATAAACTTATTTATCAAACACCTTTTGTTGCAAAACACTCCAATTCAAAGCATGATATATATACATATACATAACCACTCTTCGATGGGAGTTGCTTAAGAAATAAGAACCGATTCTTATACAGTAATATCCTTGCAACACCAATGACATGATATCCAGCTGTAACCACCCTTGCTTATAAAAGCAAACGGTTCTTATACAAGCGCTCTAACAATTTAGAATTGCAAATAGAGAGTTGCTTAGGTGATTAAAAGGGGAGTTAAGCAACTCAACAAGTGGAGCTGCACCATTAAAAGATGCTCTCAAAAATTACACCTTCTCAATTCAAAGAACGATACAACACATAATATATTTAAATTCGCATAAAAATACACCCACTCAATCCAAAATCAAAATTTGGGCCTTTTTTTTCAAACCCAATTCCCATCCTTTCCACAAACACCAAAGATGCAAACTGTGTATAGAATCAATAAAAGAATTAACACTGCAAAGGGAATAAAAAAATCGTACAAAGTGCAAGCGAAGAAGAGGATGAAGAGATAAGCATAGTTGCGAGCATAGCGCTTGATGTTTTCATGGACCCTCAAGCGAGCCTGGGAGGGAGAAGAAGGGAAAGAGTAGGAGCCGCAGAAGCCGATAAAGGAACGTGACCACGAAGGGGTCTCGCCGGAGAAGTCATCGGCGGCGAGCTTGGAGAAGGGATTGAGAGTGAAGAGGGAAAGGAGGGTGGCGATGCGGGAGAAAAGGGAGACGAAGAAGCCGGCGGCGGGGGTTGGGGCGGCGGAAGAGGAGGAAGGGATGGCGGAGGCTGCGGCGGAGGAAGTGCGGTGGTCGAGGATTTCGAGGTAGCCGGAGTCTCGGAGCCATGACTCGAAGGCGGGTTCGGGTACGCTGAGGGCTAAGGGGTTGGAAGAGAAGACCATCGTTTTTCCCAAAACGACACAACAATTACAGTTTTGTTTTGGGCTTAGGTTTCTTCATCCTTGGACTTTGTACTTGTTATTAGGTGTCAAGTTGTCGACCACTCAACTCAACCACAGTTTGTTGCCTTTTCCTCTTTTTTCTCTCCACTGCTTGCTATTGTTCATTTTTTTTTGTTTAACATAACATTCTTCCAATCTATAAATAAATGACTAATCTCTCAAGATCCGACAATAAATGATGACTCCTTCTAATAGGATTTTTTTTATACGCATGAGTTCAGATATCAAACTCAGAACCACATGTTTAAGGGATCCAAGCTCCTTACACTTGGACCAACACACATGGATCTATTTGCTATTATTCATGACAAATAGAAAATTGTACATTTTTGGAAAATAAATTATAAATTGGGTTGTGTGTGCACCAAGGTAGCGAGACCATCAAAGTAAGTTTTGTTTCTCCCAACAAACTTTTTTTTTCATACACACGATAGGAATCGAACATCTAACAACATGTTTAAGACAAATCAGCTACCTACTATATGTGTTGGGAAACCTACACTAACCTTTCTTAAAGTTTAATTCAATGGTCATGTTAATAAGTGTCATGAGGGCATTGGTTAAGGAATCCACAAAAAACAATTTTTCATTTGAAAACTCATGTTTGCTTTGCCTATTTTATGTCATTTCCTGTTTTCATTTTCAGTGAAAATAGAAAATGAGCTTGCAAATGTGTTTGATTGAGTTTAATGAAAATGTTTTCACTCGAAATATTTCTTGAATTGGGCCCAAATCCGGAAACAAAAAAAAGTTGTTTTCAATATTTCCTTGCCAAATTTGTTAAAATAGAAAATGGAAATGGAAAACAGAGGTCAAAACAACCATGTTTTTAAATTTTTCAAAATTTGAAAATGAAAACAATTTTATGAAAATAGAAACAGGAAATGAAAATGCAAACCAAATAGGTCAATTCACTTCTTCAAATATTAAATACATTAATTCTCAATAAAAACTTTTTTTTTTTTTTGTTCCTTAACCAGTACCCTTAGGACAGCATTTTCTTTAATGTAATTATATTAAACACTTCTTTTCTTTCAGAAATTATATACCTCTCTTGACGTTTATGTTATCACTATTGTAGATGTTTATATTATCATTACATTTAACTTTAATGAGGTTTATAGGCGAAGGCTAGGGTGAGAGACTTAACATGTCTCCCACCGTGAGCAGCACTATTTTTGAAAAAAAAATTATTATTTTTAAATCCTTGATTTTTTCAAATTTTTAAACTTAACTCCATCTTCTCCTTCACTTCTCTGACTCTCTCTCACCTCCCCCACTTCAACACCTCCTCATTCCCCTTTCTCTTCTTCTTCCCAAGCCTTTTAGCAACAATCCATGATTTGATTTCAACACCTTAACGCGAGTGGAGGAAGCCAGATCCGGCGGAGGTTGGAGGCTAGAGGGTAGCAGCTAGTGGTCCGTGTAGCGGAGGACGACGCGGTGAAGGGTGCATCATGAGGGGAGGAGCAGTGCGATAGAGATCTGGTTGTGCAGGGCTGTGGCCAAGGTAGGGCGAGGCGAGGCAGCGGCGGTGGAGATGACCCGCAGTGGCGGCAACGACAATGATTCTCAGGTAAATATAAAGAACCCAACAACAGTGGTGATGGATCGTAGTGGCGATGACGGCGGGGGTGAAAACTTACAATGGTGATGGCAACGTGCGCGACACTTGGCAGCGAACCGATCGCGGCTTTCGCATCAACAACTGCGACCCATTCCGCGCATCGCGTTGAGGCCGAGCTTTGTTAGCATCATCATGTACCAGGAACGGGTCCTCGCCGACGATGTGGAGGCGGTGCTGGTTCCTTCTGTGCAACACTGAGGGAAAGGAAAAACGAAGGGTGCGTGGTGGATGCGTGGTGGTTGAAGGGAGAAGAATGACATTGGTGAGGGAGGAGAGCTTGATCCGAGTTTGCCAAAAGAACGGGTTTTGGATTTGGTTCAGGCTCACCAGAGGTGACGGCGGTGGCTCTGGGGTTGCTATGTTCTTTTTCCGGCGACGGCATTGTTTGGTGTTGGGGAGTTAAGGTTGATGGTGGTGGTTATCTAAAGAAGAAAGAAGATGGGCATTTGTATAATTTAAAAAAATTAAAGTACTGAAAAATAAGAAAAAAGTTGCAAAAACACCCCTGCTCATGGTGGGAGACATGTATAGGTCTCCCACCGTAGCCAAAGCCGAAGTTTATATTATCATTACGTTTACATTTCCTACAATATAAATCTCAAGATAAATCAATATAATTTTTTAAATAAGAAAATTGTCGATATAATTACGTCGAATCGTATT